>JBBPSD010000389.1:0-26942 GCA_038093415.1 Xerocomellus chrysenteron | reverse complement strand
TTCTCTCTTCTAGGTACAGTCCTATCGCCACAACGAGTCATGTCACTTAGTCGTTTCTCTCTTCTAGTATTCAACGCACCTTGCCGAGTCTCTGCGACGAGTGCTAGTGAACCTGACAGAATCCATCTTTACGACAGACAACGCTCGCGACTATACCCCGTCGACTGGAGATGGTGGGCTGTCATATCTCTACTACAAGCCCTGCTCGCCCCGACATAGTGACAGAAGACGGCAAGGAACTCACCCGGGTCTGCATCATCGACTACGAGTCTGGCATTGTCGTATGTGACGGGTTTGTCGAACCACCCAAACCCGTCATAGATTACCTCACCAAGTATCCTTTCCCTCTCCTCCTCTCGACGCACGCACTCCACCGACCATCAGGCATCACATAGGCATCTCTCGCCAGGCCACGACGACCCTCGTCGAGATCCAAACCCAACCCCTCGCCATTCTCGCACCCCAAGGCGGCCCCACCTCCTTCCTCGGGCCATTCTCTCGAATCCGACCTCAAAGCCTTCCGGATCTGCCACCCCCTCTGCATCGACACCGCACTCATCTACCACCACCACCGCAGTCGAACACTCAAACCGGGCTTGCATGGCTCACCAAGAAATGGTGTCGGTGCGAGATACATGCGGACACGACTCTGAAGAAGACGCGAGCGCCTGTGTTGACTTGCTTTGGCTCAAAGACCAAAACAGGGGCGGATTCGGCGATTTCAAGCCCGACCACGAGAGCATCTTTGAGCGTATGGTGAGGGCGTGTGGGGGGGTGGTTAGGGGTATGTGAGAGCTGCCATTGCGGACCATGACCATCCGTGCATAATGCACGGCGCCAAGGCGACGACCGTCATCGGGTGCGTGAGCGATGACGAGGTGCTAGACGGCTGGATCCAAGCGATCCCAGCGCAAAAATTCTTGTTTGGGCGGTTTACAGGCATCGCGGACGCTATGGGCTGTGAGTGTCCGTCGCTCGTGTGGGTGAGGGTTGACCGCTATTGTTTGGATAGAATTCACGCCGAAAGCGGCGGCGAATGCACTGGTCGTGGTGCCCCCTCCGACTGACGCGTCTCCAGAAGCGCTCGTGACTGCGCAAGCCACGTTGGACGCCCAACTCGTCACCCGTCCCTTCCGGCCCGCACCGCCGTGGTGATCCCCACCGGCTACTCGGATCCGCGCCAGATGGCGTCGCTCAGCCCACGCAATGTAGCGTTCGAGTCGGTGATCAAGAGCGGAAAGAAGGCAGAGGAGATCGATCGATCCGAGTGGTGAACTGCGAGCGATGGGAGGGCGTTGCATGAAGAGGTCGAAAAGGCCGAGCGTGGGTTGTTATTTTTGGGGATCGACTAGATCTATGTGTACGGATCGCCTATGGCTGTCCGAGATGTCGATCAATGCGTTGGCTCGGGTGATGCACCGAAGCACGTTGGTCCGACTAGTCCACTCTCATGTTCGGACTGCCTGGCCAGATCGCGAGATTCAACCAACCGAAAACGTCTCCACCCTTCGAGGACGTGGAAATGGAAAATGTTGTCCCCGTACATCGCTTTGCAACGCCTGCCTCTTTTCCAACACGCTCAGATCGTGCCTATCGCGTCGACACGCGCACCGTTCGCAACGGTGGACATCAACACGAGACAGGAGACCTCTCTGGGATGAATTCACCACATCTCATTCACTCCCTGGTTGGCTTACTATGGAAGCCAGGACAACCGTGCTCCCTTCGGACAAAGAATTTAGGCTCAACGACTCTACGGCGTGTTCGGCATACAAATCGAACAATCATGTCAGTGACGCCCCCCGAACACCACTGATCGGCCGAGTACGGCACAACAGTAGACAAAGTGTTGCAGTCCAGTGTAGCTACATTTAAATGACATCCTCGTTATCAGAGAATCTGTCTCCAGGGAATGGTGGGTCCGACTCAGAGTCGTCAAGCATATCCTCGACCTCCAACTCATCTAATGCATCGGAATGCTCGTCTGGCTCGAGTTCAACTCTCCCTGGTGAGTCTTCATCCCTCCTCTGCTTCGAGCATTCGTGTTCGCATTTTGGCGCGTTCTGCGCTGTCTTCGGGCGGTTCCTAGCATCCTCGTCGCGTCCGCTTCGTCTTCGATAGGTTCGACGTCGCAACTCGCGTCCATTCTCCTCTCCCTCGAGCTCAGCGCTCGTTGCCCGGGGGCTCATTCCGTTGTTGCGTAGCCTTGTCAGGTGGTTCGGGGGGGCTTGGGTCAGTCTTCTGGTGCGTTATCGTTATCGAGTCGTTCTGGACGCTGACGTGATTCATCGTAGCTAACGTCTTCAGCGCGAGTCAACGTGACTCGCCGCTGAGGTCGTTTGTCGTGCTGTCGTCGCCGCTACCTCGTCCATCGCCTCCAGCACCTCCCTGGACCTCTTGTGAGTCTACTTGGCCTTCAACATCTGCCGTATCACCATCCGACCGGTTCGTCGTGTCCGCGCTGCTATGCGACTCGGCCGTCGCACCCGTGCGACCTCTACTATCTAGGCACCTCCAACACCTTCGCCTCGACCCTCTCCTCGCCACATCACACCCTCACGCCCTTAGACTGGTCTGGCGGCTCTGTGTGCTCGACGGGATGACGTGCGTTGTCGTCCGTCGTGTCCGCAGGGTCTCTGGAGTCTGGATGGTCTTGTCTCGTCGACTTGACTCGTCATCTCGTCGGTCTCTGGTGTCGTCGGATAGTTCGTTTGGGCTAACGGGTGGTCTATGTACCCTCTGGGATCCTCTACAAGGGCGTTTGGGTCGTCTACAACACTCTCCGACTCTCCGTCGTCAGTGCTATCACAACGTTCAGCGAATGTGGTGTTCGGGGGGTGTCTCTGACACCGAGCAATATGATTGCTTGATTTGTATGCCGAACATGCCGAGAGTTGTTGAGCTTAAATTCTTTTGTCCGAGAGGAGCACGGTTGTCCTGGCTTCCATAGAGATCAGTGCTCTCATGATCAATCATGATCGGGAGACCGATGTCGAACTTTGTTGCATTGTAACATAAATTACCCAGCACGATCACTTAGCTATAAACTGAATGGTATGGATCAACGGCAGGGACGGTGTGGTCAAGAAAGTAGAAGAAAATGGTTCGACCAGAGTACGTCAAACTTGGACCTTCGTATCTTTTGCAAACGAACGCGAATTCGAGGTATCATATGCTGGCGAGCTCCGTTTGGTGGCCCATTTTTCTCTGACGACCGGGATGTGCACACGCGAGTTACTGTACTCGTTATTCCCAACGTTGCCCTCGACCTGGACATTGTCTCAAGATCTCTCTGTAAACCATGTGTGAGTCCAAGCCCGACTCTGACCACAATCAGAAGTGGATGTCACGGTTGAGCGATGCAAGTGGCCCGTGGGTATCGTTCCCGAACGCTGGCAATCAGTAGTTCGGCCAGCAAATTCGACATGGGGACAGGAGCAAGGTCACATCACTGAGTCCCTCCTATATACTAGCTCGAACCCGATGTTTTCAAGGAAACCCTTTCGTATGCTTCAGGTAGTCTGGTGACCAGACCGTCTATGAGGCAAGCCGTCGATACTAGATGCTTCAGGAGCCGACTCCTTGAACGACAGTAATTTATCCCTGCTCGATTCCGAGTGAAAAGTGGCCCAGGATCTTGTCCTGTTAGTCCGGCGGTCAATTATCAGTGATACTATGACCTTGGATTCGGAACTTCGTGCCCAAGTTCCCTGAGTGGGGTCGATTCATAACCTCGTGTGGTGACTGCCTTTGAATGGGGCGCCAATGATACCCTACCGCTAGCCTGAGCAACCCTATCTAACATATCCACATCGACTGTGACTTTATGGGGTTCACCTCAACCTCCTCGTGAGCTGACACCCCAACCTCAAATCCATACCCAAGTTCGAAAATCGAGCGGGATGCCTGGAGAACGCACTGGCAATCACAACTGCCGACGAAGGTCACGTAGTTTCGTCTATTCCCCTGAGAACGGCTGACAAATCTGAGTGCTCAACTCGAGACCATATCAGACATTCAAACATGGCCTCGTCAACTGTAGAAATATCTTTTCCTTTTGCTTAGAGCACATCTGACACTGTGTGTAGCTGCGGCAGTTCACGTTCTTCGATATCGAGCCCGTCAAGGATGTTCACGACCCAGCAAGCCCACCTGACTTGTTCAAGGTGCGGCCAGGCTTCAACTTGTCGTTCCCTCTCGTTGACCTCTGAACGTTAGAGTGCCCCGGAAATTTCCACCGTGATCTCTTCTTCTCATGGCTTGGTCGTCGCAGACATCCATGGAAGTGTCCATCTTCTAAACCAAGCTTTCATTTCTGTTGCGAGCTGGATCGCGCATGTGGGTGGCAGGGTTACTCATATGGCGGAGGAGATGGGCATTCTGATATCCATCGGGGTGTGTGGTCGTATTCCTCGGCATTCATTCCAACCTTGACTCGCAGGCGCGCCAAGGACGAAGATAACGTGCGCTCGTCTGTTATGAAAGTATGGGATCTGGGAAAAACAGATAAGAGGACAGGCGCACCTGTCCTCCTCCGCACTGCCAAAGTGCAACCAACCGGGAAACCCCATCCTGTATGCTCTGTTCTGGTTGGATGCTTCACGCGGACTCACTACCAAGTATAGGTCACCACTCTCGCATTAACCTCTACCCTTTCTTTCCTTTCTGTTGGTCTCGCAGATGGCACCGTTCTTCTGTATCGCCATTTGGACCAGTCTCTGTCGTCAACATCCTCATCTTCCGTCCCGAAGCCTCGAGTTATTCACGAAATCGCGACTGAGCCAGTGACATTTTTAGCATTCACTACTGCACCTGCATCAGTTTCCATGGATCCATTGTCATCGTCTGCTGTCGTAGATCCTTCGAACCCCGGCTCTACTCCCACTTCGAATTCCCTTCCGACGCTTTCGCTCGTCATCGTTACCACCTCTTCTACCTATGTCTATCCAATTCTACCAAAACCTTCTAACCCTACGGCTGTCCTTGTTGACGAGATGGGAGCAGGTTTACGTTGTGCTTGTGTCGACTGGAAAGCACGTTGGGTTGTTTTGGGCAGAGACGAGGCAGTGGTTGGCATTGGAAGTGGTGGAAGGTTAGGTGTGGTTAGCTATGAAGGTCAGTACGACTCAGGTCTTTTGAAGGCATTCTTGGATTCATCTGATCGAGTCGCTTAGGGCGCAAATCTTCCTTGTACACCCACCTGAATTATGTGGTCGTGGTCCTCCCGGCGTCAACGGCTACTTCCGCGACGCATTCCTCGAGTGCTACAACGAAAACTCCTGGTCCGCGACAACGGAAGCTCACTACCGATGCATCCTCGCTGTCGAACGTTTTCTCCTCAGGTTCTGCGAATGGGGTCACTGACCCAGACGCCGCACGGGTCGTACTCATCGACATGGAGAACAAGATGATCGCATATGTCGGAGTGTTCGAGCGCGGTGTCCGGGACGTTGTGTCCGCATGGGGATCTGTGTTTGTCTTGGGGAATGATGGAGCGGTTAGTGTCTTTCAGTTGCATGTGTACCTATCATCAATTGAACGCTACTCACGCAGGTCACTCGTTTGGCTGAGAAACCGACCGGCACGAAGCTCGCGCTGTTGTACGAGAAACACCTCTACTTTCTTGCGCTGTCGTTTGCGTACACACAGAATCTGGACACCACAGACGTGCATCGGCATCACGGCGATTATCTATACGAAAAGGGCGATTACGAAGGTGCGATGAAGGAATATCTGCAGACGATTGGTGGTGTCCGGGGAAGTTATGTCGTACGCAAGGTATGCCCATCAGGGGCCATTTTACTTGCTCGCATGTTACACCAGCATATACTGACCTACACACAGTTCCTCACAGCCAATCTCACCCCACTCTTGATGCTTTACCTACAAGAACTGCATGCACACGGGCTCGCGAATGCCGAGCATACGACCCTGCTCCTCAATACCTATGCCAAGGTGGGAGATGTCGCCAAAGTGGACGCGTTTGTTCGCAGTGAGGGAAGAATTGTTGGGAATGTCGCGTTCGATGGCAAAACAGTCCCCGGGGAAGGAACTAGCCGGGAACCTCCGTTTGATCTTGACACGGCGATTCGTGTATGTCGACAAGCGGGGTTCTTTGAGCAGGCCGCATACCTAGCGAAAAGGTGGGGGAGACACGAGGATTATCTGAGGGTCGTCGTGGAAGATATTGGTGCTGGAAGTGGAGACGTGAAGGCGACCGAGAAAGCGGAGAAGGGAAAGGTAGAGAATGGGTACAGGGCAGCAGTTAGCTATTTGAGAGAAGTGGGCGGAGTCGGTGTAAGTTCTCGTCTCCCATTCATTCCTCGGGTGATAATTGATCGATGTTGGGTTCGGTTCCCGAACCGTTAGGCGGAATCAAACCTCGCCCGTTATTGTCGTGCTCTTCTGGACAACCTACCGAACGAAACCACACAATTACTCATTGATCTATGTACCATTTCTGGACCTCTACCGTCTTCAGAAAGTCCTCTATCCCCGGCACAAGGAACATCGGCGCCTTCGTATCTGGCTTTACTCTCCCTCTCAAGAGCATCCGCAGTACCTCCAACGTTGACGGGCAGTGACGGAGCCGGGAAGAAAGTGGAGGACAAAGAAGGAGAGGAAGATCTGATGACCGCATTAGCTGGTGGACCTAGCGCTCAATCTCTCGTGCCTCAAGTACGATCCACAGGCGGTCCAGGGACGCAGACGCCATCTAGACGACCATCCCCAACGCTCTTCTTTGCCCATTTCGTGGACCATCCCGGGTGTTTTACGACGTTCCTCGAGACGGTGGCACAGCGGCGGTGGGGACAGACACTGGACGGTGCCGGTGGTTCGGGGTCGGGCGCCGTGGCTGTTGGTGCAGGCGAGGATGAAGAAGCAGAGAAACGGGACCAGGCCGCAGTATGGAATACGCTGCTGGAGCTCTATCTCGACGAGGGCATCGAGGGGGACCAACATACCCCGTGCGAGCACCACAAAGCCCTCCGACTACTCCATTCCATCCACCTTCCATACGATCTCACGCATGCACTGGTCCTTTGCTCGAGCCACCAGTATACGCCCGGACTGATTCTTCTATGGGAGAAGATGGGTATGTACGAGGACGTATTGCGATTCTGGATGGAAGAGCACAACTCGGGCAGCGCGCCTGTGACGGGCTTTTCCGAATCTTCGCCTTCGGTACAGGTTATTTCTGCGCTACGCAAGTACGGCCCTGATAATCCACACCTTTACCCGCTTGTCCTCCGGTTCCTCACTTCGACGCCTGCGCTCCTCACCACGCACCAAGCAGACCTCGAAGTCCTCCTGGAACATATCGAGACTGAGAAGATCATGTCCCCTCTGTCTGTCGTACAGGTTCTCAGTCGGAACGAGGTGGCGAGCGTCGGACTTGTGAAAGGCTGGCTGATGAGACGGGTCAAGGAAGGCGTGGAGGAGATCGCGACAGTGCGTTTCCCTTTGCTCTGCTCCCTTCGTTGACGAGACAATGGCATGGCCTCACAGGATCAACAACTCATCTCTTCTTACCGCTCAGAGACGAGGGCGAAATTGAAGCAAGTCGAGGATCTCGAGGACACGGAGCATCCGAGAGTATTCCACGTCACGCGGTGCTCGCAATGTAACGGTCAGCTCGATCTTCCGAGCATACATTTCATGTGCAATCATAGCTATCATCAACGGTATGTCTCACGCGGTTTTCTTTTCTCGACGATGTGCGGTTCTGATAGAATCACGGAATGTAGATGTCTCTTCGAGAATGATACTGCTTGCCCACTTTGTACCCGTCAACACGGCGTGATCCAAGAGATCCGGCGGAATAATGAACGTCTGGTGGACCAGCACGATCTGTTCCTTGCCGAGGTCAAGGACTCTGGCTTCAGGGCCGTTGCGGGTGGATTTGGGAGGGGATGGCTGGGCATTGGCGGGAACGCGGCGATTTCTGGATGAATCAGTCCCGTGGGAGATGCGAGAGGACCCTTCCCTGCACTGCTGTCGCGCATCTCAGATTATTATATACTGTAGTTCACATGGTCAGCAATATCTTGCCGCAATAAGTAGTCACACATGCATTTCAACGAGGTACATGAAGAACAAGCACATAGCAAACACAAACCTATGCACGCTTGCGCTTCAAATTCGGCTTCGAGTTCTGTCCCGATACCGCGCACAAAGGGCCACGTTCGAGCGATGTGTGTTCTGGTGTATCGAATTCGATCCCGAGGTCATCTGCAAGAGCAGTAGCGTCCTGAGGCGGCAGAGAGTCCGTCACGAGCTGCCAAAAGCTAGAAGCAATGCCAGTCAACGGGCACCTCGAGGAAGCGTAGACGATGGGTATATGTGAACTGACGAAGTGAAAGTTTTCTTGCGACGACCCCATTCGGGTCGCCATTTGTTCCACTCTATGTCGAGCTGTGCGAGGTCGTCGGATGATATAAGCGGCACGCCGCTACGTAGCGGAGCAAGCCTCTCCGACAAACGGGCGATCTAATCAATAGATGACATCAACGACGATCTATGTAGACGGGTCTTACTGTCTGGTTCGCGTCGTCTATCTGAGCCTCGAGTTCGACGTCCGTAGGCGTGCCTTTGAGTTTGTTGAGCTCTGGTAAGTGTCAGACGGAACAGGCATGACGAGAGCGTCTTTCGAAACCTAATAGCAAACTCTTTACTTGCGCGGCGACGGTGTTGTTCGCCTCCTCGACTGTTTTACATTCCGTTTCTAGAGCTGCCAGTTCGTCTGCGCCGAGGGTGTCGATGTCGTTCTGATCCGCGACGTAAAAGTTGATCTTCCCTAAATAAACGCGTTTGAGCGTGCTGGGCATCATCGTCTTAGAGCGCATATACCGTATGTTTTCTGCACGATCGCGCCCTTCTCGGCGAGCGAAGCAAGGATCTTGGCCGTCGTTGTTTTCGGGACTGCGCCCTTCAAGTTGGCTGAAATGTCAACGGCACCGAACGGCCTGTTCATCTGTTAAATGATTAATAGCGCATATAGGCACTGGATTTCACTGCGATTACCCTTTTCATGTACTGCAAAATGGCATCTTCGGCTGCGGGTGAGGTGGGTATATTTTGTTAGATCCCCAAGTAACTTATCCACATACCTTCTTGCCCTTTCAGAACTTTGACATCGTTCTTGGCTTTCGTTGCCATGATTGTAAGTCAGACTCCCTTGTGGTTACGGGGCACGATCGTCGATCTTCGAGATTGTTTTAAATCATGTGACTGTACTGTGTCACGTTGTGACAAACGTTTCAACGTTGGTTGATACATACCCCCATACTTGCTTATGCATCGTGCCCTTTTCCCCGAAGAAATCCTGCATGTTATCTTTGTTCACTGTTGCCCCAAACCTTGCTTCTCGTCTTTGCCGGAGCAGGGCCACTCTACTCCTGACCTTGTCGCATTGGCTACCACTTTCAAAGAGCCAGCACTGGACGTACTGTGAGCAGAATTGAAGGATATAACTCCACTAGCAAGGTGTCTTCCTGGTGTATGTTTTTTGAAACCCAATGTCTGGTTGTCCGGTGAGGCCTTTCCATTTAAATTTGTGCGGGAGGTATTCGTTCAAGAGACAATTGAAAGAAACTGAGCGGGAAACAGTTAAAAGGTACACATGCCGTGCCCGCGTTCTGTCCGTCATGTATCCGCATTTCGATCCGGAATCTCTCGCGGATCTTTGTCTGTCATCTATGACCGATCCACTCTTTCCCAACATTCGGCGATTGTACTTTTCATCACCGATAAAACCCTTCCTTTGACCCACCACATTATTGTTCCAGAGTTGAGGCGGCTCTTCCTTCAGTTTGGGGTGTCAAATATTTCATCGTGCGAGAGCCTCGTCCAATTGCTTGGGCCTGGCTGTCCCAACTTGAAAATGATACAGATTACCCCCTTTTCTACACTGGTTGCCCTGGACGAAATCATGAATCGACACATCACCGCTGGACACACCTTCAGGAGGTGGATTACTCCACTGGCATTAGCTTTGACATCGACACACTCTTTCATCTTTCCCGCCTGCCCGGCTTGACCGTGCTTTCGTTTATGCTCAGCCGCGAATTGATAGATCGAATCGCATCCTCCAACCACCTGCTTGTCTTTTCTGCACTGCAAATAACAATCGGATCGATTGTCCCCATTTCCGGACTGTTTATCCACATGCAGCTGCCAGCTGTTTTGAATATATCTGCTTTCTTTAACGGCGCGTCTCCTCCGAGGCACGTTATCAGGTCATTCCTAAGGGCACTGCAAAAAACTTGTACTGGCCAGGTCGCTAAGCATTGACCATATCTCACATCACGGCTGAGGGTCTTGTGACCCTTGTCGACCAGAACTTGCAATACTCCGTGCTTACCCTCGAGGATATCCATTATTTCACGGCGCTCAACCTCACCTACATATACATCGATCTCGATTGGATCGTAGACTTGAAAGACAGCGATTTACTGGAGATCGCATCCCTGGGTCAGCGGCTCATATCTCTGATCATAAATGATAATCGTGGATGGAGAGCTGCTGGAATCACACTGGCTGGCCTGGCGCAGTTCCTCCAACGATGCCTGTCTATACACCTGCTTTGCATCGCCCTCGATACACGGGGTTACACTTCCCCTCCTCAAATACGAACATGCAGAGGAAATCTCGCATCAAACCTTAGAACCCTAAACGTTGTTGACTCTGTTATTGAAGCAGAGTCTGTCCCAGCGTTGGCGGCTTTCTTTGCAGATTTTTTCCCGCTGCTCGCCCATGGTCCATTTTTCTTTAAAAGTTGGGGGAGCTTGATGACGCATCGCCATCACCCGGATTGGAAGGTCTATGGAACGATGGGAAGACATATGCACGCTAGCGAAACAAAAGTTACTGGAGCGGTCCAAGAGGTCGGGAAGTTGAAAGTTGTTGCGCTCGGAGTCATCAGGGGAATCATTGACATGTACTGCTTCCTGATGAGTCATTCTGGTCTCGCCTATGTCCTCGTTCGGATGAACCAGCATGATAGGTCACGGTGTACGGTCATTTGTAGTCCTCGAATGAGCAAACACGTGTCCCTAAAACACCCCAAACTTCCAAGCCCTGGCTCATTCGTGTCAAAATCGCCGCAGTGGTTTGAACTATCTTGGTCTAGTTGTGAACAGACCGGGACGTGTAAGAATATCTAACACTTCATTTACATTAACTGGATCCTAGTCGACAACAGTGGATGCATGTGTCAAGTACAAGTAATGACATATGAATGTGGTCTAGTGCGATAGGCAGCATTAGTATGTGTAGAGTAGAGTCTAGTAGAGTGTACAGTCTAGTTGACCAGTAAACCGGGCCATATTACCGTGTTGTTGTGATATATTTAGATCTATTGGATGTTTAACCTGCAATTCACATACCGGAGTCGAGCTGGGAAGCGGTCCGGCGTCTAGCGCGACAAGCCCTCGCGTGACTGTACTGGACGTCACGGCGAGAGAGAGATAAACCACATTCATCGCAGCTCACCCTCACGCGAAAGTGGCGGGTGATAACGTGCCTCGGGATATTTTCCCGTTGCAATGTTTTACCGCACCCCTCCCACAAACAAACCACCCGGTCCTTTCCAGTACTGCAAAACCCGTGGACCCGTTTGAGGTGGTTGCGTACAGCTCGGGCGTTTCCGCTCACTGCGGCGTTGCAGGGTGACCCGCCAGTCACACATTGGCAGATGTGGACGGTATTCGAAGGAACCGGGGTGGGGCTTGCGGTGGCAAGCGGAGCTGGAAGCGCGGCGTCCCCTCCAAAGCCATGGAAAGTCAACGTCGAAGGAAGATGGATCGCAGCTGGCGCGTGGGTTTGGTTAGACGCGCTTATGGCACCGAATGCGACGTTTGTGGGTTCCGGGAGGCTTTGGGGATGTAGTGCCGTCAATGGGACAGAGGTGTACGGAAGCGCGGATGGACTGGGAGAAAGAGCTTCCGACGTCGTTTCATCCGCATGATGCAGTTGTTCGGTGGAAGGGATATCATATGGAGGTTCTCCGTTTGCGAAGCTTGAAGCCGGCACTGGATTATGTGCAGTTGACTCATCAAGTGGCGGATTCAGGTAGCTTGGTAACGAAGGAGTGGACACCTCCAGAGGGTCGTCAAGAGAGGGAAAATTCAGTTCTGAAGGAATGGTGGCGTGATAGAGAGTATCGGATAGTGGAAAGCTGTTGTCGACGAGATGACTAGGTCAATCGCTGTTTGCAGAGCAGTTGGTACACGTACTCCAGGTAATAATAAGGAAGGAGAGGAGGGTAGTTTTGCCGGCTGTGAATTAGCTCAGAATAAGTATGATATAGACGGTTGAAGGTGTGGACGTCAACGACGGGACGAAAAGAGGATGTCGTGGCAATGTGTGCCATGTATAAGGAGAGACGAACCCCTTCGTTGAAGGTGAACAAATAGATCGGTGGGAGCAGTGCCGGGCTTTTATACTTGTGACTAGACCGAGCTAGCGCTCATCCGTTGCGCTGATCCAAGTGAGTTGACTTAAATAGTTCCTGTGGAAGCAACGCCATTCTGGAATTAGATAAGATGGCGTTTTTTGGGCTGCGGATTCCTCCTTTTGGAGGGTTATCCAGATCCAAAGCAAAGAAGCAGTCAATGATGGTCCGTCACAGGACACTGATATGATGAAGGGCCTAAGTTTTGTGGGCTACAGCGATTGTAACCCCAAGGACCAGACGTACGACGCCAGTCGGTATATCCGGAGCTTGGTTCTGTCCACTCTCTGAGACAGCATTTGATTTTCGTACAACCGAAAGTAGCTCGGCGGAACCTTCCCTTGGCGTTGTTATCTAGAACGACACATTGATCAGTGACGGCAACCTGGCGATGACAACACCAACATGAGGAGAATCTATCAATCATCTTGCTCACCGGATGAAACTCAATGGTGTTTAATTTGGAACTTGGCACTGGCAGCTCACCCTTCGCAGCGTTGTTATAGAATAGCGTTCGTAAGCACGGAACCGAAGGGTACCCAAAGTCCCAGCAGTAGTTGATCATGTTACGTCCAATGGTGATGTCCACATGATCCCGTCGCGCGCTGCCGGTAGAAAGGACCCAAATCTATCCCAAAAACCATCCTGCCGCAAACCTCGCCAAATGATCGACAGAACCTTCCATGACAGAGGTATTCACACATGCGGACTGAGAGTAAAGAATCGGGCACAGGCGCCAGTGTGGCCTGGGCTTGCTGCCACCAGGTGTTGAAGTCGGCATATATGACTCGTGGGCTGACGAACGCAATTGTTGTCGGTGATCTTGGCCCGCAACTGGTTTCACCGATATGAATGCCGAGCCAATCTTTGAATATGTATTCATGCTCCTTGGCAACTGGCCACAGCATCCGAAAAACAATTTCATTGGTGAGAGGGAATTTGTAGACGTGCGGGTAGCGCGCCCTCGAGGCTTTTGTGGCGGTGTGATGATTGTGACCTGACGGCACTACCAGCGCCCGAGGCGCACCAGCAAGTAGCAAATAACTCGTCTTCTCACGTCCAGCGGCTGCCTGTCCACACCTATTAGTGTTGGATTGAGATTTATTGGGAGTGACCTTGAGCTCATAGTGTTATGTAATGCGGAAATCTTAGCCTTGGGCCCGATATGAGCAATCTAGCCATCATCTGCGTACTCGGACACACTTCATCTTTGTTCCAAAGATTCGTTGCTGTAAACGCACATATTCATCTCAGTGGCGCAGCGTGAGAAGGGGTTGGCAGGACGTGAACACGAGGCATGACAGGTTGGACAGTACGTCAAGACCGTTCCGAACATCTGGAGATTCCTTCACGCCGCATCTTGGTGGTGTTACAGTTGTAGAACCTTACCGAATTGACAGTAAGTTACGCCACTTCCGGATACGACCCTTGGCAATGAGCGTAACTGTTAGTGACTGTGATTTTCCATCCTCCAGCTGCGGGACACAGTTGAGTAGTAATGCGCAAGACTTGTCGAGGCTATGTCTGTCGTTAAGGACTACATATGGTTTCGGAACGCTCGACTAGGTACACACCGGATGTAACATTCACCACCTCGCTTAGCGTATCGCCAGCGCACCAGGGAGACGATGCACCGCGAGCCTGAGACGGGGTGGGCAGGAGGGTAGGTAGTTGCTGAGGGCAGTTATATGACACGAGGGCAGCGCGGGGCCATACACTGTGTTATTCGAGGGTATGGTTAGAAGGCACATAGCGAAAAAAAAAAGGCGAGGGTTGCTGTTGTTCCCGCTGCTAGAAAGTGACCCTACGTACCCATCCAGAACGGGATATTTTCGTGACGGAGACTAAACCAGGATGATCCAGCTCTCATGCCATGGCCGCATCTGTTTGAGTTTGTTGGCGCGTCTGGACCTCACTGGGTGCAGGCAGGTGATGCGGCTCGGAAGATTGATAGTACCCGGTAGGACTCCGAGCTTTGCACTGGCAAGCGCCAGGTAATTAAAAATAGTTTTTGATTTTTTTTTGACTCATCCTGTCAACTCGGCAGACTCGGATTTGTCTTACTAGCAAGGGGTGGTTGCCAGGTCCCGTGCGGCTCTGGGACTCTGAGCAGGAGGCGTCCTCTCTCTCCCATCCCACCTCAATCGTATCTCCACCTCTAGGCTCTGTCTGGGTCGCTTGCCTTGCGGTGCCCGCGAAAGTCCACATTGCCTGGCCAACTCCCGGATACACACGAGCGCAGCGGAATATGGTCGATAACACACTCGGAACTTCAAGTTGAAGGGGGACCCCTACCCACCTCTAGCTGTACAGGCCCAGACCCCGGCCCCAGAGAAGAGGGCCTGATAGACGCCGCAAGTGGTTTGATGGCCCGATCTCCCCGACCGTCCGCAGATTTGTACCATAGCTTCGTCGCCCCACGCTAAGTAAGACGATTCTACTTACCGTCAGTCCGGCCCGAAGGTCCTACAATGGTGGGATAATACTTTATGGTTTAAAGTAACTTGCAGACCTGCCTACTATGTCGGACGGTTTTGGTACTAACCACTGTCAGTGTCAGAAATGGATGCAAGCAGCCCCCATTGCGAGACTACATCAGAGTCTAGATTCGCGGGGCGTAATCTCCCTGGGGTACTTTGGAGCTCTTTGCGCTCGACGGGTTCACTCACGAATACCAACTTGAATGCTCAATTACACGGATGTCAATTGTCAAGAAATAGATACATGTATCCAGCCCACGCGAAATATACAGCCTAACTTGAACGCGACAGCGAGCATCTCATAGAGTGCAAAGAATGACTAGGAAGCTAGTCATGTATATATACAAGTGGTTGAGTAACATGAGTATATGTAGCTGAGCCCCAAAGCAGGTGACATCGTGTCGACCACTAGGGTTCATGAGGAAAATCAGTACTCGTGATCTGACGGTGGTAGTTATCCACACGCCTGAGCCCATAACCAACAACCTCCACGCAGGACATGTCGAAGGTCTCAGGCACATCACGTTGAGCGCAAGCCTGGTAAAATCAAGGGTGGTCAACATAAAGTGGTTATGATAGGGTCTCAGGCTTGCGCTGCGAACGCAAGCCTGCTTCCGTTACCAGTTATTGGTAAGAAATAAAAATAGCCCGGGATTGGGATTGGAACGCATAGAGTATAACCAGTTGACCTGGTTATATTAGCAATGGTCGGTATCGTAGGTGAGGTCCAGCCTGGAGTTGTTGCTATCGAATCGTGATGGAATATGAGGATGAGTGGAGAACTTGGGCACGTCGCCATGCCCGCGGAGTAGGCATCGTTTCGGTCAGAAAGGGTTGGATTCGTTGGAGATAGTTGGATGCGCGATCGCACTTGACACATCGGTACGCAGTCGGGAAGAAGAAGCTCGACGGTTCGCCCGACACACCCTCGCGTGACTATATTGGACGTCACGGCGAGAGAGAGCCATCCCACATTCAGGGCAACTCACTTTCACGCGAAGGTGGCAAGTGATGATATGCCGCGGGATATTCTCCCTCTGCAAGATCCGCTGGCATTCCGCCCACAAACACCGGATGGACTCTTTCGCGGTGCCGTGGAACTGGTGTTCTTGTTTCAGGTGGCCACGCACCGCTTGGATGCTGCCGTTCAACACCGCATTACATGCGGACGAACACCGACAGATGTGGATGGTATTCGAGGGTGTTGTGACCGAGACTCTATTGACAGTAGAAACTGTCGGCGATGGAAACAAGGGTAGAGCTATGGTGGCATTTCCTGCAAAGGCTCCGAAGGGTGAGGGTGCCTGATAGCTGGAGTGAATCACGGGATGGTCTCGTGGTTGGACTACACTGCTCGCGGGATAAGGTGGGGTAGTAGTCGGTTGGACTGCGTCAATGTGCAAGGGGTCCTGAGTAACTTGAGAATGGGCCACGGGATCGGGACAGTGTGGAGCTCCGGACAGACCGGGAGGAGCTTGGAACATCGTTTCAGTCGCTTGATACGAAGGAGGATATTCATTCGCTGAGCTCGTGACCAACCCCATCCTATCTGCCATCGATTCAACCAGTGGCCCTCGATTCGTGTAACCTGGTAAAAAAGGAGCAGGATCATTGTGAAAGTCTTGAAAAGCGAAAGATTGTGCCTGGATGCCTTCCTCTGCGGTGACGCGTGCCGAATAAATAGGCGTATTAATAGGATCGATACAACTGCAAGGCGGAACTCTGCAGTCAGCAAAACATCAAATCGCGGCTCGCCAAATGATTGGACACGTACTTCGAAGGGTAATTATCTACGAATGTGTGGTCGAATTCCTCGTTACTGGTCGGCTCCCCGAAATAAGTAGATTGCGAGTTGTCGAAGATGTCCACAACAACAACGGGTCGAGACGAGAATGTCATAGGAGTTGGGATCAAACTTATTGAAGGGAGAGTCGCCTCTGTCAGAGGTTAGACAGGGTGCAAGGCAGTAACCGTCCGCTCTTTATAGCCTTGTTATTTGGATTTCGATCTGATCTGATTTTTTGGGGTGACACACCAAAATGGACTTCATGGCTTCCTGTGAAAGCAACGCCACCCGAAAGCTTGATAATATGTTTTTTCATCACGAAAGATTCCACGACAGAATCCATCATATCTCCTTCGAGTCAATAACGATCCACCGCGAGAGCAGATTCGGGATCCGTTGACGAAACGAACCAAATCGGCTAAGACCAGGCTTGATTGCAATCATCGTCGAGCTGACGACGCCGACGATCGCTTGGGAATTTTAAGGGTCTTGTATTTTGTCACACTTGCCAGTGGGAACTGCGGCCCGCACCCGCTAGGCACAAGCCAGATCGGCCTGGCCCGTCTGACCTCTCATCTAGACACGATAGTACATTAATGACGGCAACCTGACAAAGATAACTATAAACAACACACATCTGAGAGATTCTGTCAGTCACCTTGATCGTATTAGCACAAGCGGCGTGCGACATTGTGATAGAGTTGAGTCCTTAATCATCGAGTTGGAGGTGTCAATCCCGTGGTATCAGTCAACCAGGATGTTCGCAAAGTTTTTTTTTGGAAAGCCGCCGTAGAGAGTATCTCGTTAATGATCAATCTGACGGAACCTTCGATGATAGATTCGAACACGTGGGTTACCAGGGGGACTCAGAGTTAAGTCATGGCGGCAGCGCCAAGCCTCGAGGCCCTCAGGCTGAGTCCTGACAAGGCCTGATCAACATGAAGAATCCAGAAGCTTCGTCACTCACCAGTTTATCATTCCCCATGTGTCAATGGCGGTGGCCGAAACACTGGAGGCGCAAACGGTTCTCTGATGGACGTGCCGACTCTCCGAGCAGCCGCATCAGAAACTCCGAGGTGTGATCCTTGACAACAGCCATCATGATTTCCCAAAAAATAGTTACTGAGGCAGCTTGTTACGCCGAGCTATGGCCCGGGCCCGGATGGCCTGAGGGATCACCTGATCGTTCTCATCAAGAGCCGGCCGTTGGGCCGTAAATGCCATCAATGAGGTTGGCTCATACCAAAATCATCGTGGAACTTGGCATGTAGTACACATTTCCCGTTCTTCCCCCGGATAGAACCAATGATTTCTTCCCCGCTTCTCTGCATGGCCTGTGTTCCCCACATCAAATGAGGTACGTCAATCAAATTCCAAGTTCGAAGACCATGCATGTCAACCTGTGCTTCAAGTTGATGATCGAGCGGGTGAAGCCGAGTCGGTTACGTGTCTCGGGACGGAACACAGGAAGCTGGCATGCGTTTTCCTCTTTTCGAGGTTGTATCCAAGAGTTGGCGTGTCGAGTATCGACTCCTCAGAAGCCGGGACCTGGTCATCCGACACGTCGGTGAATGCACTGCCTCAGAAAAAAAATGGTCAACGCATACCACTGGCAAATAGATCGACTGGATAGTAGCCGTCATGATATCTAATGTTGTATGCGTGCTCTTAGACCCACTGTGTTCGCTCGAAGACCACGTCGCGGAGCTGACCTATAGTAATGGGAAGTTTCAGAAGGATATGTTCCACCAGTCACCTAGGACTGCAAACCGACTCACCGGCGAGTAATTACGGTGGGGAATCGTCAGGTGCTACATTCAATTCTCCGACATGATGCAGTCGAGCTGCCTCGATGGCGACTTACGTGTGGAACGGTGCTGGTAAATGTTAGAATTCCCTGAGTACCGTACGTAGCAGAGTGAAAGTCCACTGGCAGAATAATTACAATCACAACGACAATTAGTGGTAAAGTCAGTGAGTCTCTAACCATCAGAATCTATGCAAGCAGCTACCCGTTGCGCTACGTCAGAGTCTAGGGAACACCGTTTGGTCAAGATACGAATCAAATCCTTTCCTCTCGGAAAACTCTTCTCCACCAACGACCCCAAGCCCTTTAAAATACGACCAATCCAAGCCTCGGACGGCATCGAGAACTTGCCTTGATCATCAAAGCGCGAAAGAAGACCCTGAAGGATATCCCTCGACTCGGCACACTTGGGATGACCGTCCAGCGTCGTGATACACGCATGTCCAGTCGAGTGAATACCGTTCTTATCCAGCGTCTTGCCGTTTCGCTGCCACCAGTCCTCCATGACCGCTTCTCTCTCCAAGTGGGTCACGGCGAGCGCGATGGGCACTTCTTTCTTCCCGAGGACTTCGTAGAACAATCTGTAGTTGCTTTGTGCGGTTGCTGTGATCCTGTTCCCGCGAATACAGAACAGGAACAGGCTGATGCCCCCCGTCGCATTCAATCTTCGAATGAGCTGAACAGCTTTCTCGATGGCACCGACGTAGCCGGTCGGACCCTTTTCAGGTTCTTCCAAGCCAACGGTGTCCCATAAACGAATAGTGGTGGAGCCGAGTTGGAACTGGTATTCGGAAGCGTCCAGGGTACAAGGCGCACTGTCCGGCGAGACCGATGCGATTTGCCACCCCGCGAGCAGATTGATAAGGGAACTTTTTCCGACGCCAGTCTCTCCAAACAACAATACGTGCAAGTCTTTGGGGGGTTCGGTCCGCAGAGGGAGAGATTGGTTCATAATGAGATTGCGCACGAGCTCCCGGCACACCTCGCGACGCCCGGGTACCTGGGGATGACAATCGTCGGGTAAGGTGGTGATGCAAGCGTGGCTGGAAAAGGACATCTCATGGTCGGAAAATACTCCCGAATTGGTCGCCCACCATTCCTCCATAGTAGAGCGTACGGTATCGAATGTGGTCGACCGACCCTCGAGTCCCGTGATGACCGCAACCACAGGAGTCGTCGGAGAGAACTTGTCGCGCATTTTCATGATGAGATCATACGTCCTCTTTGTCGCCGTCATAATCTTGGAGCTCCCACGAATGCAAATGATCAGGAGATGGACACCACCTCTCTCGTTGAGGTCCGCGAACAACGATCGCAGTGTCTCCTGTGCGCGCTTTTGCAGCCCACTCCCATGTAATTCCTCCGCCAGACCAGGGGTATCCCAAATACGGAACGTTTGGCTGCTGGTGTCCCAGTCATAGCAACTCGCTGTGGTTGTGACGGGGCTAACGTCGTTCGCCACAACTGCCCCCTTCGAATTGAGCACGAGGTTGACAAAAGAGCTTTTCCCAACCCCAATTTCACCCGCAATAACGATGTTGCGGGCCAGTTTCGGTGAAACGCCGTCAACAATGAGGTGGCGAACAAGTCCCTGACACAACTCGCGACGGCCAGGTAGCTTGGGATGGCAAGTGTCGGGTAAAGTCGTGATGCAAGCATGAGCAGAGAACACCATGTTGAACTCGTGAAGGGCCGCGACGTTGTTCGCCCACCATTCTTCCATGGACGGAATGATATCTGGAAAGGCTGATCTTTTCTCGAGGTCGGTGATGACAGTGACGAGTGGGAGATCCGGAGCAACCCTGTCACGAATCCGCACGATGGTTTCGTATGCTTGCTTCATGCCTCTGGTAACCCTGGGAAGTCCGCGCATGCAGAGTACCAGAAGATGGACGCCACCTCCCCTAGTCAGCTCCGTGAGAAGCGATCGAAGCGCATCCTGTGCTTGTTTTGGGGATACGGTTCCGAACGAGCCTTCGCTAAGACCGGGGGTGTCCCAAAGACGGAACGTCTGAGTGTCAGAGACCCAATCATGACATTCCGTTCCGAGGGTCACACCACGAACGTCGTTCGCTGTGGCAGCGGTTTCCGTGCCAGTTACGAGGTTGATTAGGGAACTTTTCCCGACTCCGGTTTCTCCTGCAATGACGATGTTACGAATTGACGCGAGTTGCGTACTTCAGAACGTGTTAGCCCGGATCGTACGTGGGGTCAAAACTCTTGCCTTGCAGATAAGTTTGTCATCATCTAACTTGATGACGTGTCTAGAGAGAGACTGCTACGGTAAGTTTATGGAACTGTGCAGAAGAGGGAGCGCTCACTTTGTACCACCGCGCTGGAAGCTCAGGGAGAGCCACGATGAAGGGTTTCCAGAACCATTTCGTGGAGACCTCGTTGCTTTCACGTTGGCGGTCTTTCTTGAATTGGCAAGCCCTGTGATATGAATGCTAGCCGGTCCTTATGTACGGTGGCAGATCGATATGATCTATCACCAGGCCTCGTGCTATGCGGTCAATAACTATTTTAGTAGCGGGGAGCCGAGATCATTACTATTCGAGGATCTTCTCCGAAACCCGGGACCTCCAATGTGGATAGAAACACAAAGTCGAGGGTACAACGTGAACATTAGAGCCGGATACACCGAACTCTAGGGTACGGTCATTCCGAGATATATGGTTCTGATTCCTTCACCAAACAATGTACCGGGGTGCGAATCCCAATGGACTTAGCCACGGACACACGAGGCAAAGCGGTCTGGACAACACCAGACAAGCCTGCTGCTGAAAGGTGAAACACGCCACATACGGACGGCGTGAACCTGTCCTTCGGAACTATCCAAACACCCGTTGATACAATCAACTAGTCGCACATGTCTACGCAACTTGTTATCTCTCGTTACCTTGCAACAAGTCGAATCTGCGAATGCTTACCCTATGATAGACCTTTCAACACCTCGTCAAGTTCTCCCTGAACCTTTTGTATCTCGGCGCACTTCCTCTGCAATTCTCCGCTGTTGTAAACCCTCAGAGCTCCCCGGGCCTCGTTAACGAACTCATGTGACCTCTCTGTCGACCCCAACACTTCAGAGGACTCGGTGGTATTGGCCGCGGTTGAAGGTTCCTGAGAAAGGACGCGAGAAAAGTCTACACCGGAAGCACGCAAAAGAGCAAGGTCACGGAGAGTATCGCTGAGTGGAAGGGGTTTGGACTTGGAGGATGACATCGTGGACACGGACCAGGCTGTGCCACTCGCAACTTTACCTTTTCCCTCATCTAGGTTCTGCAACAACAATCGTCTCTAGTCAAGGACCGTAGTATCACTCATCTCTCCTATCATTTACTACGATTCTTGGATATGGCATCCACATCTGAACTTGAAGTCGTCCCTGCGGCACCAGCGGACGTGAATGCCACCGCTGCGCCGCCTCAGCCCATGACACACCCATCATTCGACTCTCCATATGCAGACGTCGTCCTAGTCTCGCGCGACCTAGTTCGCTTCCGGATGCACTCATTCACACTCAAAACGACATCGGGCTGGTTCCGCTCTCTATTCTCAATGCCCCGGCCTGCCCCATCAAGCACTACAGAGGCAAGCGCGCTGGTACCGCTGGATGAGGGCCGTGATCGGCGACCTGCGCTAAACCCGTCGACCGCAGATCCCGAGACGATCCATCTTGATGAAGATTCATCCACACTCGAGCTCTTATTTCGCATGATTAGTGGTCTTCCCATACAACCACTGACGTCGTTCGACACCGTCGACGCGCTCCTATTCGCCTCGGAGAAATATGACATGCCGGGCCCCACGTCGCTCGTGCGCATCGCTGTGCTTACGCCTCCGCTCGCGGACCAGCCGTTACGGCTGTACGCCGCTGCGTCGCGATGTGGATGGACCGACGAGGCCAAAGTTGCCTCACAACGGACTCTTGCAATGAATCTATGGGAGGACGAAAACTGGGAGATGCTGGCAAAGGTAGACGTGCGCTCTGCGCTCGCTCTCCTGAAGCTTCATCGGTCGAGAAGAGAGACCTTGCGCAAGAAACTTGACGAACACCCGTTCGTCAATGCAAACCCGGTGTCCTATTGCTCGAGATGCAGGCGACATACAGATCACCACGCCTGGCGGGAGCTCAAGCACAGAGTCACCGCGGAGATGGATTTCAGATCGCTAGGGGATACGATTTTGGACGTGGGACTGACGGAGTGGCCAGAGGCAAAGGCATGCTGGGAGGCGAAGTGCCCGTACGCGGATTGTGCGCTTGTGCAGTATGACAAAAGCGAATCGATGCGACTAATCAGGGAGTGTATAGACAGCCTCCCAATGACGACCTGATGGAGGTGAAGCGTACCTAGATGGCTACCACTAGCACTACCAATTAGGTAATCACATGAGTGTTCTTACCGCAGTGAGTCAAAAACCATCGCTTGACCTCGGGGATCTTCCTAAGAACAAGGATGCTCATTTCCACGTCGCGTTGGCTGTCTAGGACTGCTGGGTTTCGCTCCTTTGCCACCGCCTCACTCCTCAGAGCACCCAGCGAACCTCCAAAACCACCCCGGCCCATAGATGACTCCACTTCGGCCCTCGACTACAAAAGCACGCAAAGAATACGTCCTCCACCTCTCCCAGTCTCGGACGTTCCGCGTTCGCGCACCGCTGAAGAGGCCGTGACAAATATCCTGTACAATACGCCGCCTCCGAACTTGCAACCCTATAAAAAGTATGTTTTTTCCTCTCGTCACTTCAACCCGTGGCCGAACGTATGATAGTCGTTGATGAACGTCTTTTCGTTCAGACATATCCTCAACTGTCTCGTCCAAAATGAACCTGGGGTTTTATCACGCGTGTCCAGCATCTTGGCTGGACGCGGGTTTAACATCGACTCATTGGTCGTCTGTCGCACTGAAATTCGCGACCTGAGTCGTATGTCGATCGTCATCAGTGGTCAAGACAGCGTTGTCGAGCAAGCTCGCCGACAACTTGAAGATCTCGTACGTGACTCGCCTTCCATCCTTCCGTTCAGCGGGAGGTCTGTACCCAGAGACGTGTATTCACGAGTATTCCAGGTCCCTGTATGGGCTGTCCTCGACTATACCGACACCCGCGTGATCTCGCGCGAGCTGCTCCTCGTCAAAGTCTCCATCCTTGGGCCCGAGTATCTCGAAGACCAGTTTGTTGGTGGACCCTCGCATGAACCCCGCCGGAGCTCTCCACACTCGCACGCTCCTCCACCTGTTTCCTCCTCCAGCGCCTCCAAGGCTGAACGCGAGGCACTCTTGGCGCATAATTTTGAACGAAGCGGGCACGCAGAGACAGGCACCCCGGACCCCCATACGCCAATTCCGCTAACAGCCTCGGAAGCGCTGCGGCTCAAACACGAGCACTTGCAGTCCATCTCTGTCCTCGCAAACCAATTCGGAGCGAAGATCGTGGACGTAAGCGATAATAGCGTCATCGTGGAGTTGACGGCCAAGACGAATCGTGTGGTTGCGTTCTTGAATCTTCTGAAACCGTTTGGGATATTGGAGAGCGCGAGAACCGGTGGGTGTTTTACCATTAATCCTCGTCGCTTTTCTGTGCAAGATGGACTGACACCGCGTGATTTGTGCAGGTCTGATGGCAATGCCACGTACGCCAATTGCGAGGTCGAAGGATGACGCGGATGATATCTCTGAAGAAGGGGGTGCCGTGGATGCTAGCCTGCTTCCTCCTGGCTAATGCTTTCAACTCTCATCTGAGATGTTTCGAGCTGGCGAGATTTCCGTCAAAACTTTTACTGCTCCATGAGTACACACTAGGGCTTGTGTTATGCAGAAGGGATATAGGACTGACCTGCATATTGAACGAATCTAAGTCCATGCTATGGATCATACACATTTTTAAACACTTGGTGATGCATTGCATCAGATAAGAGTGTTGTTGAATGGAATGGAAATTATGCGTTGCATGCCCCCGAGAGCATCACTGTACGCAAGATCTAGTTTCTTGGGGTGGCACAACAATTGGTCGACTGTACGCGGCGAGTACACGACAGTCATTCTAGCGCTCATGTTCCACATCCTAACACCAGCGGAGAACGCACCAGTCGGGAACTGACGTTACCGTGGAAGACGTCCAAGTATTTCGTCTGGTACTACAAACAACGCCAGTGGAATGGCCAGACATTGCACGGTAGAGTGGAAACTCATGTTCAAAATCGCCCTGGTGCAATCGTTGTTGACCCGGGTTTGAGAAACCGAGTAAGCACCAGATAGGGCGGAAGTATCCTCAGAGAGTATCCCACTCAGCTTCGTCGAGTTTGAGTGGCAACGGGAACCAGGACTGTTCCAGAAGACTGACGAACTTCAGGAAGACATTGTATTAGAGCAGTCAGGTTGACCAACCCAACGCGTTTCAGTGGGGTAACAGTGACCAAAAACATCGAGAAGAATATCTTGGGTATACAGTGCCTAGATGCACTCGTGCAATGTCGAGTGGAGGGTTTGGAAAGAGGTCAACCACTCTCACCGTCCGCTACCGAATTTCGCTCCCTTGGCCCCGGAAACTTCTCCATCACCTGATCAAATACCTGGTTCCATGCACGTTTATAAACCATGGCACCCTCGAGAACTTCCATGTTCAGGCCATCCCAAGCCGAGAAAAAATGGGTGAACAAGCCGAGTTTCACAAAGACCTCCACCAACGCTGGCACGTCCGCCGGTTGAATGGGCGAGTCAGCTAGATCGATCATGAGCGGACCTGGCTGCGGGAGAAATCCAGTTTCGACTTCGTGAGGGAGATCTGTATAGCTCTCCGTGTGGATAGCGACGCAGAGCGTAGAGAGCGACCGACGTTTCTGCAAGAGTTGTAATAATCCATGCAGTGTGATTCCGCCGGTCGTTCTCCAACCCCACTCGTTGTTTATGAGGAGTGTGTGTACATGTGGCCATGTAGACACCAACGCCAGCAAGTCGCTGTCAGTTAGGTCTACAGACCAGGGGAGATTGATGTTCAAGTGGAGGAGGTTGGAAAATGCCATACATGGGCCAATGTCGTCCAAGGTAAGTCGATGAGGAGATTCACTGTAGATGCCACCGAAGATTATGGGAGGCTTCATGCCACGGATCTCGAAGCTGGTGAGAGGATGGGACGGGCACGTGTTTCGAACTGTCGTTATGTATGATCCGAAAGTCTCCTTCGAAGGGCACCCGAGAAAATCGACACCGAGATGCTCGACCACGGGAAGTCGAGTACAAGAGAGTAGCCCCATAACTGACTCCAGCGACTTTGATTTTATGTCCAAGCGTGCCAATGACGAGAAAACAAATGCAGAGCCAGAAGAGGGGATCCAATCGAATACATCGAGGACCAGCCTGAACGACAGGTGCGTCAAGGTGGATATTTTAGAGAGATGGGAGATCGTGTCTGCGTCGAGGATGACGCCGCGACAATCGAATGCCTGAAGATTTGTCTGACGGCGTATGTGACTGCGGATAGTTTCGTCAAAGGGATGAGGACGAGGTATGTAGATTCGAAGCTGTTTTATGTTTGGACAGAGCGCTCCGACGGAGTCAAGGAAATCCTTTAACGCAGGCACGTGCCCGAGCGTAAAGTTCAGATAAAGTGAAGTCAGCGAGGGAACTGCAATGTACATCGCAGGAATCATTGTTATGCCCTGCCAGTAAAGGGATCGGAGGTTTGGAAAGAGTGGATCTGTAACAGGAGGGCTACAAATTGCTATGAGGCTGTCATTGTCGAGCCACCCATCGGGATTCGCGTAGCCAAGTATGTGCCATATACGACGGGTGTAACTTTGAAGAATATCCCACTCTGCCTCATTGGGTTGTCTCTTGAATGAGTAGCACTGCGAAATCGATAAGTAAACGTTCATGAAGACCAGGCCGCGGTGCAACAAAACCAGTACGCACTCTCCCGGTAACGCAACAGGCTTCAGGAAGACACCGTGGTAGAGGAGTCAGGTCGATCAATTCACACCAAAGTACGTTCAAAGCTGGCTCTTTGAATGTGCGACAAGTTCGGGCGAGCGCGGCTAGAGCGGCAGTCGAACGGCGTCTATGAGGGGTCCAATCTAATTCGGTGGGGCAACAGTGACCAAAGATATTAAGGAGGATCTCTTGGATATGGAGTATATGATGCATGAATGTGACGCAAATGACCTTGTTCAAGTGGGTTCTGGTTGTAGATGAAAAGTTCGACTTCAACCTGAAAGCGCCTTTCCTTTGGGACAACTACAAAATGTTGCTGTGTCTTGATGTTTGTACTTACGAAACGGCAAACATAATAAATTCAAGTCATGAGATAACGTGGTCGTCACAGTTTTCTTGGTAGTAGTCCGAGGATTTGATTAACATCCACCCCCACCCCCACCGCAACCACCCCCACCCCCACCACCCCCACCGCAACCACCCCCAC
>JBBPSD010000388.1:0-26953 GCA_038093415.1 Xerocomellus chrysenteron | reverse complement strand
CTGACGATCCGCGCCCTGCTGAAAATGGGAATGGTGTACTCCGCCTCTCTCACGAAGGAATATTCTCCAGTGACTACACGGTCATCGCCGTCATACGAAATTCCGTTGTTGACCCCATCACTGGGACCACCAACGTGAAGCTTCTAGAACGACACTGGAATTCTCATGATTTCCAACCCATCTGCATCGACTTGACGCTGGATAAACCGTCCCCGGACGGTGTGTCACCGATTACTATCGACCGGCACTATGTTTCCATAGAAGGTGGTGTGTCAAATCGCGATCGCCTCGGATTCTGTCAAGAGTACTATGACATTTCCGATGATGGGTATGCGAGGGGCTTGTTCACGCGGGATCCGACTTGTATCGCGACTGAAGGCTGCGGTGTGGTGAAATTCACCATCGACGCTACCCAAGATCCCTGCGTGGCTGTTCTGAGCCCGTTCTCGGGTGTGGATCAAGACTCCGAGGTTTTTCCGATCATCGAGGAATGCCGCGCAAGCAAACGAAGGATGCTCAGTGGGGAATTCTCGCCTTTTAAGAACACCAGGATGTTGTTGGACGGCGTGAGAGGGAGGTTATCCTATGTTGATCACAAGGGTTCAGATGATCAGGCTATCGTTGTTCTAGGCATTGAATAGGTAGTGGGCCGTACTCAGGCTGTAAACATCACAGGGGAATGGACTTGCGATGAGCTTGTATAATATAAAGTCGTTCCATACGCAGTACTAGTAGTCTTTCGCGGACTCTCTTTGCCCCTGTCGACCGCCGTTCGTTCGCTACCTAGAATGATGGATGCAAGGAGTCGACCGCGCCGTCACGTGGTTCGACCATTTCAACTACAGCGGCCTGCGTAATGATCGTTTCGGACAAACCTGAGAACGACAGGAATACATTCCCGGGGTGCTTGTCTGAACGATTGAGCGGTGATGGCCTTCCTAGGCTTCCCTCCACCGTGACGCTAAGAACCCGTCCCCACCCGGTCGATAAAGACAATGGAGGAGACCTATTTGTTCACCGCAGAAAACCAGTCTGCCAGTGGTGACCAGTCCGCTATGAGTCCGCCGATAAAGCGACCGTCGATAGAGAAAGCCTCTTGGAAAGAAGATTACAGATTTTTTCTCTAGTTTCTCTCCCTAACAAGCTAACCCTTGTGCACGCTTCATTCTCTGCAGCACCGCTTGCACGCTCCAGGGGTTTTTTGGCATGTATATACGGACGTCCAAGTTTGTAACCACAGGTATGGAAAGATGATAAACAGACGCAAGACAAACAGAACGTGCGAACAGTCTACGAATAATTCGACGACTATCCAAAGCCTCACGCACTTTTCAACCCATACTTTTCACTCCAATCCTGATACTTCTTCATCATGTCAGGTGTTATCTGCTTTCGAATCGACTTTGCAGCCTCTTCGAAAGCGATTTGCGGCACCTGACGAACGTGATGAGAACCATCAGACAACAATACGAGGTCTTACATGGGGTGCATGGATGTCTTTTTGCATCGTCAACAGTGCAGCTTCTTGACAGAGCGATGTAATTTCCGCTCCGCTACACCCATCCGTCTAGGTAATCCCGGTCAGACAACATACGCGCGTGGCATACTCTACGAACCATGGCAGCGATTTTGGAGACCTCGAACCCAGGTTCGACGCTCATCTTCTTAGTTCGAATACGCAGGATCTCCTCTCTACCCACCTGGTCTGGTGGACCAATGAACAGGATACGATCGAGGCGACCAGGTCGCATCAGCGCAGAATCCTTGACGAAATAAAGCTTTGAGAAAAGATCACGAAATCACACTGCTTGGTAATCTCACTATGACATCGGGTCTGTTGGTGGCCGCAATGATGGTGACACCGACCAATTCTTGGACGCCATCCATCTCGTTCAACAAACTTGTAAGCACGCCCTCATGTGAAGACACACCCCCGCCTTCCGAGTCGGATCGAGAGGTGCCGAGTGCGTCAATCTCGTCCTACGAGGCATGGATCAACAGTCATCAGCGCATAAGCAGAAAGGGACAAACAAAGAATATAATGGATGGCGATGCTGCACGAGCTTTCCTGAATATCTCACGCACTGCTCTCTCGGATTCACCGACGTACTTGCTCAGGAGCTGAAGCAAACGTTAGATGTGACATACGAGAGGTACATTGATCACATGCCTCGGGTCCTTTCACAGCCACAAAATTGATCCCGCTCTCTGTTGCGCAAGCACGTGCGAGGACTGTCTTACTACATCCAGGTGGTCCGTAGAGGAGAAGGCCCTTGGGTGGTCGTACGCCCAGTCTCTCGAAAGCCTCAGGATGAAGCAAAGGCCACTCAACAGCTTCACGCAGTTTCTGTATAGCAACCGCTTGACCCCCAATTTCAGAGTACCTTACGGGTGGTGTATCCAGGAAGACAGATCGCATGGCAGACGGACGAACGCCCGGTAAGGCATCGGAGAGGTCTGCAATGGTAAGATTCGGAGAAGGAGGGACCCCTGTTTCGCTCGAACCCAACGATGCATTTGCATTCACCCATCGTTTGATTGCAAGCGTACCAGCTTCGCGAACGACTGCGCTCAAGTCGGCTCCGACATAACCATGTGCACGACCCGCGAGAGCACGGAGGTCAGCATGTGATATGGAATGAGGGGTTTTCGCGAGTAGAACCTGCAGGATTGCTAAACGTGCTTCGGCATCCGGCACACCTGATCAGAAGCGAAAGTGGTAAATATCAATTTCAGTGTCCACATGGTGCTGAGAATTTGTCTAGTGCTTACCTATCTCGAACTCCCTATCGAATCTCCCAGGCCGCCGAAGTGCCGGGTCGATTGCATTTGGCCGGTTCGTCGTTCCGATCACCACAACCCGTTCGATAGTGCCACTGGTTGCTTCATCTTCCATCCCATCCATTATTGTCAGCAGAGTCGCGACCACCCGCTTCTCAACCTCTCCACCAGCGCCATCTTCGCGTCGTGGGACTAATGCATCAATCTCATCCAAAACGACAATACATGGGCTTTTGGCACGCGCATTTCGAAAGACCTCTCGGAGTCGCGCTTCAGTCTCTCCATGGTATGCCGACGATAGCTCGGGCCCATTGATGATAATGACAGAAGATCTCGTAGATGCAGCTATGGCGCGTGCCAGATGTGTCTTGCCTGTTCCTGGGAGACCATGGAGCAAGATTCCCCGCGGTGGCTTTAGACCTAGATGATCACATGTAGGATAAGCTGAATGATGAGCATTCCCCTGGTGTGACTCACCAAAATGCGCAAATAGTTCTGGTCGTGTAAGAGGAATCTCGATTAAATCGCGTATCTCCGCAATCGTTTTGTTAAGCCCTCCGACTGTGGCGTAGGCATCAGATGACGATGTTTTCTCAAAGGTCTCGATGTCAGACTGAAAAGGCACGCGCGTGTAAACTCAGCATTCAGGATTCCAAGTCCGGAGAGTCCCACAACAGCCTACCTTGTGAGGATAGTCGACCTTATGATCGGTGTGATTTCCCAGGATGCAGACAGATGTATCCCATCCCGTTGTCCACAATGGGTGTTGAGAATGGAAGGACAGCGATTTGACTTCTTCAGTAATGGAACTGACAAGGTCACCTGCCCCGGGTGGACGCACTGAGACGGAATCGATGAAGAATCTCCGGGGTCGACTTTCATATAAAACCTCCACGATCTGGGAAGTTGTGATAAATTTTAGTCCAACTAAATTGAAATGAGTTAGCATGCAAGCCACAACGTGGTAGTGGGTGTAGCACTTGCCAAGATGTTCGCGTAGTAAAATTGCGAGCCAATCTCTGCGTTTCCCAGAGTCAGGGGTGTCGACCTGAGCACTCTTGGTTGGCCCTTTGGAAATTTCCCGCAGACGGATGTATCCAGCTTCCTGGGCATCGCGCAGCGACGGCAGGAACGAGTTTCCCTTATTGGTGGGTTTTCCTTGCAAGGGAAAAATTTGGACCTGACTACCTTCCTCAAGGCGCGCCGTGAGCAACAACGAAGGAGATAACAAGATAGCTGGAGGAAAAAGGCCAATGACCATGGGATCAAGTTTAGTGACACAACAACATGAACATCACATGATATGGTACTTGCCATTCTGTGAAATTTCTATAGACGGCCACAAGACCCCAACCGCGAAGTCCTGTCATGCGGGGGGAAATTAGTCTTTCGGAAATACCATGGTGGTAGTGGCGATGTATTTCCAGCCAAGCCCTTTCTTACCTTTTTTGCATTGCCGTTATCTACCCGCGATAAGGCAATGACGTCGCCAGAACACAACTTCAAGATTTTCAAGCTGTCTGGATGGACGATAACGCGCTTCGCGCTACGTGATTCTCCATCGGCAGTTTCTGATAGGGAAACGGTAAATCTCGGGACTGACATTTGCCTCGTCAATGTTATCGTTATCGAAGACTGGACCTGTACGTGCGTCGAACGCGCTGTAATATTTTCTGAAGTTTCTGATACTTTCCTTGCGATTGCTGGTCACTCAAGCGCTGAGGCTGAACTTTGTGGAACCTGCCAAATCCTGTCAATAAAGATATCTCCGCTTGTCAATGGCAATAAAATGGATGTCCCAATGGATGGGGCAGTGGAGGCTTCTCGGATATGGCTGCAATGAACGTAGATAAGATCTTTGAAGAGTCCGCCGCATGATGCTGAGAACTTGGAATGGTCAATTTAGGTCACCCCGCTGCCACACGGCATTTGCCGTGCATCCACCTCGGAAACGACCGTCATGCAAGACTTGCACAATATTGAGTCACATCGGAAACTGTCGATAATGCTGACAAGGTATCTCTTATCATCCTATAAACATGCGGAGGTACATTGTCATCCGATGGGACACAGTGGCCTGCATTGGCGTTTTGGTGATATGGGGCGATCCAGGCCAATATCCGCTTGTGTCAGCCACGGTCAAGTACACAGTGGGGGGCCCATCAAAGTCCCCTTTGTACACCCATCAGGTCGGTTTCATATGGACATCCTGAGTAAACTCAGTACGACTGCGTGCGAAGCCAACGTGCCTTCGCCACAGACCAATAGCCGTCCTGCGCGGAAGCACAGTAACAATGCACGTCGAGCTTTTTAATCAGATCTTTGCGCCTCCAGATTGGGAAGCGAATATTGCGACACGCACCATTCCGCCACCAACCCCGTTATTAAACAGCGCGTCCCCCTCGTGTCTCTTTCGGAGGGGAACCTGTGGTCCACAACTTCCACAATGCGCACGAATGAAACCCGCCAAGTAACTGGTGGCATATCCCTTCAACCTAGACTCACGGCATACATGCGTTACCTTTCCCCACACCTTTGGATTCTACTCCGAATCACCGTCTGCGTGGTCGGATCTTCGGCCTAATGCAAGACCTGATTCAATGACGTCTGTTTGTCGACGTGACGACAGCGCCGGTCCCTATACCTGGAAGTTGATTCGCACACTGGCAGCGTTCGCGCTAGAAGTTCGATCAATGCTGGTGTTGACGGATGACCGCACGAACCCAAAGGCACGCCATTGCCAGTACACCGCCATCGTTACTTATCACGAATGCGCCATAGATTGCGCATTCTGTGGCGCCTCGTCCCATCTAACGGTACGCGAGTTTTCGTGGCAGTCTACCCCAGCCTACCCCTTGTGCCATGTAGGTTCGGTCAGGTACGCGCGCACCATACTTGACGAGTCACAAGTCACGAGGTGCTTGGGCTGTGGGCGCAATCACGATTCCAGATTGGCGGTCACACACTAAACGTTATATTCCCCACAATGAGCTAATGAACATGTGTGGCCAGGATCCGTAGTTGTGACTGGCAAGGAGTGCGCAGCCCGAACAGGGCGGGAAAAACGACACGTCCGGTGTACTAGTATGGCCCCAAAGTCAGATACGGTTCGCACACGTTCTTTACTTGTCATCCACGGCCGCCCTTCATCAATTGCATCAGCCCATCTGTCAAACCGATATCGTAAGGTGGTCTGCGCTCCTCTCATATTTTGTGCGAATGACAGCTTCGCACCCCGTGAGAGAGAGGAGGGCCTCAAAGACTCACATCGGATAAAGCAATTCATCTCGGCAAGTTGTCCTTACAATGGGCATGATAGCATTAAAATTTGAAGGACTTACGCTACCGTGCTGAGAAAACACCCGACCTGGCATAATCAAGCGTACTTTTACGGATCATGGCGGGGTGTCACACCTCACTTTCGAGGGCACCATGGAGTCAATTCAGTTTGACACTGGCGCGAACAAGTTCCCAATTGGGGGTATGGAGCCGATGGAGCCGATACACGATGACGCGGTCGTGGTACCAGATCAGGGCTCCGGAGCCAACTATCTTTGTCCCGAACGGTCAGGGCAGCTGCTTATAGTCAAGACGTTCCAGATCGGCTCATAGTAACTTATAACAGCGCTCTTCTGATAAAGATATTAGATTCGCCACATGACAAACACCCTGTTATGAAGGACTAGGAAGAGCAACGTGGACCGTTTGCAGCCGATAAATTGGAGGTACTACGGAGTACAGCAAGTGTGGGACCCTTTGATCGCATGCCTAGGAAGCTTGCTAGGACGAATATGGACGACTACGTATTGTTTTCGACACGCTCATTGGTTTTCCGGTGCTCGAAACCTATAAAGCCGGGGGCTGAGCACACCGTCCCCCAACTTCATTTCCCTCCACACGGTCCTCCGCTTCTTCCCGTGTCCTCCCCGCGTCAACCATGTGCAGACAAATAGCGTGAGGACTATGGTCGTCGCCACTAAGTGCCAGTTTGAACTAAGAGTCAATTTACAGAGAAGGAACCCGTTGGCTAAGATGTGGGGTACGGTGGTGATCCGTTTCGTTCCCCAGGCAAGGGTGCTAAACGCAGGCGTAGCACTTCCAACGACATCTTGTCGTCGCGATCATGGATTGTGACTCAATGCGATGTGAACGCAGTTACCGGCACCCTCCCCACTGTAAACACCCAAACTGTACCAAAGTGGGTATTTACCAGATGAGGCTGTGGAAAACAGTGCCTGATGATTGATGCGGTGAAACCAGAACTTTGGCGCCGAGATACAGCGATCCATAGACGACGTCAACGAGTTCTGTTTCCAATGCCGGATGGCGATGAGCCGGCGGCGCTCATGATATCCTCATCTCACGTCTTTAGACGTCACGGTCCCAATCAGATTAGCATGATTGCGCCATACCTGTATCACTAGTAACATATTAGGAGCCATGTGCTCGTTCTGATACGCCCAGGGGGTTGAGCAGCAACTTGAGATGGCTCCCCCACAGGGCCATGTCCGGGGATCTACAACAGACCGAGGTCTCATGATGTTGCACCAAGCTTCACACTGCCCCGCCTGAATTGGGACGCATACGTACGTCCCAATCTCAGGCCAATAATTCTCAACGAGACACGTCGGGGTTTGAGCAGAGCAAGGCCTCAGTGGAATGTCAGCTCGACCGAAGGTTTGATCGACCATCGCTCTTAGTAACACCCATACTTACGCGGGAAGAACGTGGTTCAATACCCAGACAAGGTAAACGAGTTCCCATTTACCCAGTTCACCCCAAGCCAGATGATGCGCATGCCTATGTTCAGGTATAAAACATGCAGGTTGTCTATTTGCGGTCGGTACAATGAATTAACTGATGAACGTTGCTGCCGAGACTCTAACAAGCTCCTCGGACGCGCTTAGTGCGGGTGGTTCTTGTGGTACTCTGCTAATGTGTGAGGATAGCCGCGGATCAGCATAAGGGGCTGCTTACTCAAGTGCACTAGATGGAGACGGTGTTTTATCAGAAATAGTTCAGAGAGTACAAGGTGCTGAAACATACTGTTGTAGTCAATGGTGTAACCAACACCAAAGAAGAAGAGAATTGTGAGACCCAGACGGTTCAGGGCCTTCTTCTCGGGGTCAAACGCTGCTGCTGGTGCACGGCCTTTTGGGAGCTTGGAGTAGAAATTCACCAATGGCGCGAGACCCTCTCCCGAACCTGCAGACTGGAATAAAAAATTAGTGGGGAAGGAAATGCGCGGTAGAATACATACGAGGTGAGAAGGGGTGGCAATTTTGGGAGGAATGAGGCCCGTGAACTGGCGGCGAACGAGTGTGGGCAACATGACGGGCTTGAATAGTCGGCAGGTAGAACGACGGAATAGGTCGGGACAGCCGGCGGGACTGTTTGCACCTGTTTGTTGTTATCCCACGGTCACGCACTCGCTTCCAGTCCGCTACACAGTTTGTCCAGGTGGGTCCCACCTGTTACCATGTCCGGTCAAAGCAGAACAATAGCCAACTTAATTTTGACCACAAGAAAGGACTAGAAAGCCGGTCTGTCGCGAATAGACTTGCTTTCAACCCTTTCTAACTTGTCATGATTCCAACATCCACCGCCCATGCCCTCGCCGCACTCTTCGTTGCTTCCTACGTCGGTTCGATATATATCTCCAAGGATGCGCGACTTTCTTTTTCCAAGACCAAAGCATACCTTGACTATGGTTTCGCGAGGCCCAAGCTGCAGAATGAGCGTTGGAGGGATGACCCAGATGTAATCCGAGCGCGTCTCGTTGCTGTTAGCGGCGCGACTCTCATTTGTTGCGCGATCGTGTTCGTCTTGATGTCGGCAAAGTTGTCGAATACTGTATGTTTTTCAGTCCTGGCTCTGACCCGGTCAGACTAACGATACCAGTCTTGGACAGCGCTGCACATGACCGTCAATTACCTCGGTTGCACCTCCACCAGCATTCTTCCGCACCTTATAACCCCTCTGCTCTTTCTCGGACCACTCTACGGACAATTCGTGCATGGGACACTGCCTGGCCAGTGTAATTGGTCTTTTCAGGAAGATGTCCTCTCCTTTCTCTTTTCCGTCACGGGTATACGGAACTATTTAGTCGTGGGTGGTCGAATGTTATCTACCACAGCACTGCATTGACATGCGAACACCCCATCCACGATGCAGGCTCCTATCACAGAAGAAGTCGTCTTTCGAGCATGTGTTCTCACTGTGTACCACCTAGCGCAGGCGTCGAAGATGCGAATGATTTTCCTGAGTCCCTTGCTATTCGGGGCAGGTGAGGATTCCTGTCTGCATGTCCATGTAAATACTTGCTTACCTCCCTCGGCACAGCCCACCTACATCATGCCTGGGAGACATATAACAGGTATGGGCGTAGCCCAGCAGCCATGAAACGCGCCGTGATTGGCACAGGCGAGATATTCTCCCATGATGGCATTGGCCACCTGCTGACCACTGATGTGGCCTAGCTTTTCAATTTACCTATACTAGCATCTTCGGTTTCTATTGCTCGTATCTTTTCCTCCGCACAGGATCTATATTCCCGCCAATCACAGCGCACATATTCTGCAATATCATGGGCGTTCCTCAGCCTGGTTATGATATCAGTGAGAGACCAGACCGGAAATTAGGTTGGTCCCACTATTTCCTTTTCGTCACAATGATGATGACGCCACGAGTAAATAGCCATTGTTATTGCCTACCTTGTGGGTACTGTTGGCTTTATGTACGTGCTTGGTAGGTGGACATCCACGGAGGGCACCTTGTATTGGAACTGAGGATAATATCTGTTTGACGCTGGATCGTCGAGATTATTGTAATAGTGCTGTGAGCGCTTACTAGGGATAAATGGAGATATGAGCGGCTTTTATACGTCATGATATGGACCCACGTGATTCGATCGTAGCATCTCGTCGATTTATAGCCATCACTGGCAACTGGCTTGAACAACGTTGTCGTTGCCCCGCTCTCCTCGCTGACCGGGCACCACTCGGTTCCATTATTATCGTGTCAAATGCCTCATAAGCGTGCCAAGAGACCGTTAAGGGAACGCGAGAAAGCCCGACGGTATGCAAGATACACTAGTCTCCGAGTACACCTCACTGAAAAATGCCCGTTCCTTCATTTTCCAGAGCAACCGATTTGGCCCCCAAGATCTCCATAGAACATGAACCTATTCCGAAGTCAGTCTCGCGTGTTCTGGACGCGGGACAGATCAGGCGGGAATACCGGAAGAAGAAGCGCCAGCTCGATGGAGTTAGTAACTCAGACAAGGACAACCTCCAACACAAAAAACGACGTCACGATACAACCGATACGCACGACGGGGAAGCCACGGCGCTTAGGATCGACCCCAGTGAATCAGTTGCCCAATTTAACAGGTGAGCGGTGATGGCAACGTGATATGAAATGATGCATGGGTTGTCAACACGAACATATTGTATTGCTTACAGACGAGTGGAGAACAGTATGATGCCTATCATCAAGGCAGCATTGCGGCAGTCGTCTGCGCAGGCGCGCAAAGTGCGGAGAGAAGTAACAGCACAGGAAAGGCTAAAACAGGGCAAACGAATAGAAATGGCGCCGGAAAGCTCGAAAAAGGGTCCAGATCCACCGCCGATAGCTGCCGCTGACGAGGAGAATACCGGCCGTCGGCATGTAACGAAGGAATTCCAGGTGGTCTCGACTTCTACTCCCCGTCGGCTTAACGATATCGCACAAGAACCTCCAATAATCAAGAAACTCCCCCGTGGAGCGGCAAAGAACGATGCGGCCCCGTCAGGCGTGTTGAGCATGGCTCAAAAGGCTATGATGGAGGAGGAAAGGGACAAGGCCGTCAGACGTTACCGAGAATTGAAGGCTAGGAAACTGCGCGAAAACGGCGGCGTAAAGCCCGAAATGGTTGGATAGTCCTACCGAAGAACTACTATAACTGGATCCTCCAGAACCGTATCTGGTCCGCGTTTCAGTAGCCACATATTTCCGGTAAAAGAGCAGCCAAACTTGCCCAACTCTCGGTCTGTATAGCGCCTCGGTGATCTAATGTGTCCCTATTGTTACCCCTTCGAACAATATGCAATTGGGGTCATTTTCCCGCCGTCCCCTCCGATGCCCCTGGACCGGAGCTTCGTGGAGGTGGGACCCTAGCCTTCGTTCCTTCCACTCAGTGACCTTGTTCGCCAATGACTCACAGTCACTCCTTGATAGGCGCCGCTACATGGTATTACATGTACTGATTTCCGTTCCCACTCTATGCCCGAGTCGGGGGCTTCCGCAAGGCAACATTTTAACTCCGTCGATGGCGGATGCTTTTGCGATGCAAGTGGATTTGACTTTTACTTGGGCGATATCGTCATTGAAATAGAGCATTTACAGCATCTCTCGGATCCCCGTACGGCGCGCCCATTATCCGGCTTGTCAGCACCATCATTAATTGCTGCGAGCGAGGTTATCTTATACTCCACTTGTCACGATGCTGTATTATGGAGGTGGTGGGGCTCACTCGATGATTGATTGATCAACGTTCCAGCCCTGAGGCAGTACAATAACATCGGCCCGCCTGTCACGAGGGGTTTGTGTGCTTCGGTTCCCCCGATTCATTCTGCGGGTTCGTATAATACCCGCTGGGAGTGTATCATGTTCACAAACATTGAAATTAGGCAGCCCGATGCCTTTTTCCGGTCCCTTCGGGAAGCCCGTAAATGCAGTGCGATCTGACGTCGTATTCCGCGGCCTGTTTTATAGATCACGGTCGCTCTGATGGGTTTCCCGCTGCGACTCCCCCGTGCCCTCTTTTCTCCATCCTATCGAGTGGGGACGACCAAACCCATGGCTGATATTGAAAAGCAGCCATCGTTTCCAACGCGCAAGTCGAGTCTCGAGGGGACGACATGCGAAACCTCTCCACGGAGTAGCACACTGCAGCCCGAGACACCTTTGATACCGGCCGCAGACGACAACGCAAACAACAGACTCAGAGCTTGGTTGGCTGTCTTTGGGGGGTTCCTCGCCCTCTTCTGCTCATTTGGACAACTCACTGCTTTCGGTACATTTCAAACGTGGTATTCGGACCACCAGCTCGCATCCAAGTCGTTGTTCAGCATATCATGGATAGGCTCTTTGCAGCTGTGGACGTTTTTCTTCATGGTGTGTCGACTCCTCTTTCCAAATTGGGCGTCGGTGACTGTTTTGTAGGGCGGACCTATAGGCTGTATTTTTGATACTTATGGTCCCACACCACTCCTTTGTTCTGGATCAGTCATTCTGGTGGCCAGTCTTGTCCTAACCAGCGTCTCCGTACAATATTATCAATATTTACTCGCTCAAGGTATTCTATTTGGTTTGGGCGTTGCAATGCTGTACGTTTCGTCTCCCTCTTGCGCCCAAGTGTCAATTTGACTATGTCCCAGTTTTTACCCATCGATGGCTTGCGTAGCGACGAACTTCAACGACTATCGTGCTACTGCTATAGGCATCGTGTCAGCTGGAACTGGTTGTGGTAACGTATTCTCCGTCTTATTGCGAATCATTACTTAAATCGGCCTAGGGGGAGTCGTCTACCCCATCATGCTTCGTTACCTTTTCAATAAAGTTGGTTTCGGATGGGCCGTCAGGATCTCGTCGCTGATGTCCGCCGTCCTTTGTGGTGTGGCGATTCTGACTGTACGTCTTCGACACCCTATCAACAAGAAGGCGGGTATAGTGTTGGAGGTGCGAACGATTAAGGACCGTCGCTTTCTACTGCTTGCCTCGGGCTCCTTCTTTGTTTGCCTAGGTGTGCCTGCATTTCCCACCGTTCTCCCAAAATCCGACTTCTGATCCCACTTAGGCATCTTCACTCCTTACTTCTATATAGCAGATTACGCCCAGTCTCTGAACCTCTCATCCAACACTGCATTCTGTGTACTCTCGATCATGAATGCCGGGGGGATCTTTGGTCGCGTCGCACCAGCCTGGTTATCCGACAAGATAGGACGATTCAATCTCCTGTGCCCCTCGGCCTTTCTTTGCGGACTCACATGCCTCGTTTTCTGGATGTTTGGCAAGGATTCCGTCTCGATCGCTGTCTTTGCCGCGTTATACGGTCTCTTCTCGGGAGCACTCATCTCTGTCATCAACCCATGCGTGGCTCAAATATCCGACATGCGAGAGATCGGGACTCGCATTGGCGCACTGTACACGCTCATTTCGGTGCCGTGCGTCTCGTTACGTCTCCTTTGTCTTTTCGTCACCCATCTCATCCGCGTCTTTTTCTCACAGTTCGCTCTTTGGGGGTCCGATCGCGGGAGCCCTGATAGAACAACAACACGGCGTGTACACAGCCAGTATAGCGCTTGCAGGATCGAGCATGATACTTGGCTCCGTGCTATTATTGATATCGAAATTGATGATCGACCGGCGATTCCTGTGTCGTGTCTAGGACGCGATACGTACGCTTCGACGAACGAGTTAGACCACGCGACGACCACGGCTGTTTCTTTCATGTTTTTTTCTTTCACGGATTGGATCACGAGCACCTATATTTGTGTAGCATCAATGTAGCCTTCATCTCAAAAAGCATACGCGTGCAAAGACGAATGAACGAGCTGGGGTGACGCCGACTGCCCATTGGGACTATAGGGTGCACAGCAGCGGGAGCATAATGTACGTATCCCGGATCACGAACACATCTTCAAGGTCACTGCGTGCACATCGGGTCGAGATGCACAATTGAATGGCGTCTCGCGGGTCCGAGTCAATCGTCACGTTCAATTATGCACCTCCCTGAAAAAAAAAAGAAGGTGCCGCTCTCGTGAAGATCCGGTCTATGAGATGTATTGCAGATAGAACGATTCTAAGCGAGCGACGAGAGCGAGGAACATAGGCTAATTCGGGCTAAGAAGAGTTTACGAGGCAAAAAGCTCCCATTGTCAAGAAAGGCAAAAGGTGACCGAGAAGATGCTATTCGGAATCGAAGTCAATGAGCGTGTCAAAGTCACGGAGAAGGTAGACGATATAAGACGGGTGTGTATGCCGGCGTAAACCCCTCCAAGTTGATGACGTACGGAACTAGAACGTTTCCTCTTCCTCAGCGGGCGCGGCGCTCTCCGGGACCTCGAATCCTTCCTGGGAGGAGGTCAGCCAAAAGGAAGTAATTAGAATATGGGGTGATTACCTCGGTCGAGTACAGAATCTTTTGGATTTCCTTAAACGTATCGTCCTGCTGTCCAGCCCGCTCCAGAACCTCGACTTGCTGTTGTACAAGAATTTCTATATCGCGAAGCTAGGAAGGCACACATGAGCACAAACAAAGGAAGCGCGGCGAACTGGGATCGGTACTTTTGCAAAGTAAAAGTCGCGCTCTTTCTCTAGACCCTCCATGTGAGTGGACATGTCGCGAAGTTGTGCCTGGAGACCCTGGACGACCTCGTTTGGCTGCGTTGACCCGGCGCGGTGACCACTGACGGGTGTCTTACCGCCAGACCTGCCTGCCGCGCCGAGACCGCTGGTACTCCGCGGGCCGGAGAGCGGAGCGATGGTGGCTGGGGTGTCTGTGGGGGCACCTCTCCTCCGTGCTACAGGGTCATAGCCCTGACCGCCATAGTTTGAGTCCCAGAAACGCTTCATCCACTGCAAGAATTCGAGGTTGTCTCTGCCACAGATCCGGGGTCACGATGGCCACATCGTGAAAGTGGGCGGGGGTGTACGCACTGCATTTTGCATTTCACAAGCTTTTCGATGAGTATGGGCTATGCAGGACCATGAGAAGTGTTGCACGGTGCGTTATGGAGCGTGCACACACGGACCTTGTCGATCTTCTTTGCTTTGAAGACGTTTTGCAAGACTTTGAAATTGGCGACGAATTCGTACTCGTGTTTCGCGTTCATCTTGACTCGCGCCATTGGCACATCCCCTGGAATGTATTTATGGTGTCATCCACGATGTGGATCTGTGAGACGATCTGAAACAGCGAGCGCACCGTAGACGGAGTCGAGGATTTGGCAGTAGGCGGCGCCGGTGCCGCACTGCTCGACCTTTGTGTAGTTGAGCTGCAGGAGTTCGTTGACCCAAGCCAGCAAGTCTGTGCGAGATACGGCAGCCATGATTGTGGCAATCGATGAGGACACGAGGGAACAGGAAAAATTGAAGAGAGCGGTGAACTCGAAAGGGTCGACTCCCGCCACTTTTTCGGCTGACCACGCGCCGCTGGCCCGGCCCTCCTCCAATGCCACCCGCCACCCTCACACCAGCCGTGTGCGGGCAAATCGTCCGCTGGGCACGGCGCAGCGATCTGACCGCGCTGTGTCTCACGTGCAAGTCCCTCCAGCACGAAGCAGAAGCTAAGTTGTATGAAATCATCATGTCCGGGAGCATCCAGATCACATTTCGCGCCTGCCAATCCATTGTATCGGAGCCCCGTCTTGGGCCACACGTCCGCTCGTTCTGTTTCCTCCCAGACACCCGGCGGGACCAGCGCGCGATCCCAGAGCAGTTCTGGGCCACCCTGCAGCTTGCGCTGTCCCGAATGCGCTCTCTGGAGTATCTTTTCCTGCAGGATCCTGCGCTGGCCAGTAGCTGGGTCTTGAGCGACGTCGCACACATTCCGTTCCAGCTTCTCGAGGCGCGGCTCCTCTTTCATTGGGATTCGCATCTGGTCAAGTTCCTCGAAAGCCAAAATAAACTCAAAAGCTTACACACCACACACGGCCCGGCCAACGACCCCACTTTACACCTGGAGGCGGGCAGTCTGCCCGAGCTCCGAACGTTTGACGGCCCGCTGGCTGCCGCGGAACACATTGTGCACGTTGGGTCGACGCTCACACACCTCCAAGTCGTCCTCGACAAGAATTCCGAGGTTGACGTCTTGGCGTTCATTCCAAAACTTTTTCATCTCGCTTCTTCCCTCCGTGCCCTGAGCATACTCCACCTACCAGAAGGCCTCTCCATCGATGTATTCCGATCAATTACAAAAGCGTGTCCCCAACTCCGTCATATTGGCACAATCCCACTGCCATTGCCTCGCAACGTAAGCCACCTCCATTTATGGCACATCGTTATCTGAGTGGCCCCCAGTCATATCGCTTCCACGGCGCACTCATGGCTTTGCGCCAGCTCCAAGTATTGGAAGTCGATCTCACTTTGTGGGCTCCACCAGCAACAGGAATACCACAGCGTGCAATCGCCGCAGAAATCCGAATCTACTCTCCCCTGATAGAGTATATCTGTTTTTGGGCAGGAGGCACTCGAACGCTCTGGGGCGTCGACGGAAATGACTGGATCTGTCACTCTGAGAGTGGTCAGCACTTGCAGCTCGACGCGCTCTGGAAATCCAGGTGACGATGATCGCCAATTAGCGATATCGGCTGCAGCTTTACGTGGCACGCGGAATCAGTGCAATTCGAGGTCTGTACCTCACCTTTGTACGTTTGCCCCCACTTTACATGCTGTAGCAGATCCGACAAGTTGGTGATGATTGGATACTGGAGTGTATCGTAGCTATTCCACGGTATTCCAGTCATTATGTATGAAAACGGAGCTCCAAGAGTGGGGCATCATCCCTGCACAGGACCGGCGCTTGCCTCGTGGGGTGTCGCATTCAAGGGTTGACTATAAAACATGCGGGTGCTGCGCTGCAAAAAACGTGTTGGGACCCCAAAATAAGGCGGGGGCAAGCCGTGTATGGAGAATCAAGGCAAGCTGATGACACTGCCTTCCCCCGTACCCCTTGATTAGTCGCGCTGATAAACCACGAAGAGTCATCATGCTAGATTCCCGTTCAACTTCCGTCCACCAGCACCACGCCTTCGGTAATATCCGCCTAGCCAAATCGTCATCGTCCCAGATCCCCTGTCAGGGAGCGCCGCTTGACTCGAGATGATATAAGGCGTGCCAACCAGAGGACTTTCCCTCGAACAACGCTCGACTCCCTATGCAGTACCAACGAACACTCTCCTCATCCTCGATGGCGCCATCCGAAAGGTCGATTTCCTCTGGCTCTTCTGGCGCCTCCCCGCCACAAAACCTTGTTGCGCTTCCTTCCATGACGCACTCGCTCGCCGCGCTTCCAACCATGTCCTCGCTGCCCCATGACATGATGCACTATAACGCAGCGGCCCACAGTAGAGCGAGGGTATGTCTCTTTCGTGTACACGCGTTCGCGCACTCACTTTACTTTCAGATGGAGTACGCACTCCAGAAACAAAGGCAACAGGGACCTGCCGCTGCGCTCAGCGTGAGCCTCCCCTTCGTGTTGTGGCGCATCATGTGCTGAATGTCCTCTCAAAGGCGTATGACATGCGACGCTCGCCCAGTCCAGCACTGGCCGAGGACACCCAGATTACTGTCCGAAGACAGCAAAATGCAAGACAAACCAGTGTAGGTCTGGTCTTTGCTTGTTCCTCGCATAATCTGATGATCCACTTCGCCGTTGTTAGTCACGCGATCGCAGATGAACGCTTGTTGCAGCCTCGTTACCACATCCGCGCTGAGCGCAATTCATCGGTTGTGGAATACGTGTAACATTGTACATGCTATATCTCGGCAGGGTTAATTTTGGGTTTTGTCATTTGGGGATAAGTTATACCACTTACTGCGTTGCTTTCTTTGAACAAAAGTGCCGGGCTGTATGCCACAGTACATACAACTTCTTTAATTTACGACTAGATATGAGTTTTTATCCATCTGTATCGATCACTTCCACTTTCATCTTAAAATCACACACAGTCTGTTCTTTTAGATATGACATGGACGTCTTTGGTCGAGACCTAGGCTATATTAAATGAACAATGCCACTGATACCTGATACGTGCGGATCCCGATGGGTATGTCACTGGTGTGTCCGAGCTGGATTGTGCACAAAGGAAGCAGAAAGCTGATCGCGAGATCTCAGCGATCCCCAGTGCCTGATAAACGTGAAGGTGTGGTCCACGTTGCGGAAGGAGCACCCATCACAGACAATCCTGTGGAGGCGAGATTCCACGTGGGGTGGCGCAAGAGCACACCCCAACCAGTAGGTGTGTTAGAATGGCGTACGCACGACAAGACATGATGATATCATAAACACGGATGGGGGCGCACTAACCTGAAGGTCCCAGCTGCGTCACTGCGTGTGGGGTACATCTCCGGAGCTCCACACATGCGTGCTGGAAGGCGCAGCAACTCTATGGTACAATCAACACGAGACGCAGCCGATGGTGTGGGGACCTACGTGCTGAACATGCGCATATGGAGCAGCAGTGGCCACTGGCAGTGAAATGCAAAATTGCAAAATCGCACGCTATTGCAAACGGGTTGAAGCGAAGAGAAGACCTACCAAGTATGAACGCATGTGAAGAATTAGGATTGCCTTTCACTTCGGAAGGAGCTTGTACAGAAGTATGTCGTTTGAGGTAGGGGAAGGGAAGCACGGTGACTCCCGTCAAGTCTAAGGTGGGATAAGCGCGGCACAGGATACAGGATTCCGGTCCGGTGCGAGGATAGATGGTGTGAACTATTCCATGCATTTTGATTGATTCGAGTAGTTACTCGGGGCGTTCGACCTGAGACCCCAGGGATACACCTGAATGAAGGAAATTGAATACATATTAATGAAATGTCCTCGGATCGAGTGAGCGACAAAGGAGTTAGCCGTCGCTATGTGTCATTTCTAAGAGGGATGTAGAAGATCATGGTTCATTGTTCTACCACGAGACAGCGGTCCTGAGAGAGCGCGATGGCCTCATTTCGAGCTATTGCGGCCAGGGTGACGCAGGTCAATCGCCTCCCTGCGGGATTAGAGAGGGGAATCGACCCGGAGGTGAGAACTTTGACCCAAACGTTATCAACGTGGCATTCCATCCTAGGCCACAAATGGTGAAACGTCCGTTTATATGATCAAAGTTCCGTGGCTGATCGGGGAAATTTGAAACTGATGCCATCGATGAAAAGTCGGCGACTGAGCTAGCCGGCCAGTCAACCAACGGCCGAGCGCTGCGGTCATCTGGATCGGCCATATCAATGCCATCGTGGTAGGACTGTTCACGGAACGCCCCAAAAAGTCTCCTTGGCTGTACAACCGACTCAAACCGATTTGGTCGTGCTTGCTACATGTCTTTCCTCGCGCTAGCTGCCAAATCGACTCTAGAATTTGAAGACAGCAGCACAAGGGACTCGAGCGTGACACCATTTTGCTCGTATTACAGAAAACACTTGACGGTATTTGTCGAAGAGTGGCACTAGTAAGTCTCGACCGAATCAGGCAAGTGGTTGTTTGGCAACAGCCTTGGAAACAAACAAACACCTGCCAGATTTGGATACTTCCGACCCCCTTCCCGTACTATGAGCAAGACTTCAACAGCCCTTGGCTAGCGCATGCCGCGGACATTCACAGAGCGCGCGATTGTCTGATTGTGACATTTTCTGACAACCGTTGGCTCTTCTTCTACGTCATTGCCCATGCTTGTGCCATTGACGCTTCCGACTTGTCTGCACCTGACAGCACAACAGGGCTCTCAGACGAATGCGACAGAGCAAAGTTTCATCAATGAACCATGTTCCAGAATAATTTCTTGGCGCACGGATGGGTCTTCGGGGTCTCTAGGAGTTGCGGTTGGAGCAAAGTGTGGTTCGGTATATCTCTTCGGCCCCCCTCTACCTGGTGAACCCACCTCGAAAACTAGCCCTCCATCCCTGTCTCGCACACGCTTTCCTACGCCAACCGTGGCCGCGCCTTCTGGCCCTCGTACTTCTTCTCCACCTTCTTCTCCAAAGTCACAGCCACATTCCCGCCGACACTCGGGTTACCTACAGTCTCCTTCATCTCTGTCCTTGAATCAAGCCCTCATCAAGCCCTCTGCTCGCTCTCGTGTGGTTTCTGGAGTGTCTTGTGAACAAGTGCAGGCGTCGAGGAGTTCTGTGGACTTTGAGGACGAGTCCGAGCGGCTCAAGGATCTGCTAAAGAGTAGCGCTGCCAACAGATCAACACGCGAGCGCAGCATCGTGGATTCGTTGTTACCTAGTTTCGAGAAAGGAGTGGTCATCGAACGAACGTCACCACTTCCTCCTTCCCCGTTCCTCCCATCCTCTACCCTCTCTCCGGTTAGTCCGGGATCAAGCAAAGGACGCGACGACCCAAAATCTCTTTTATCCGCAACGAGTTCGCCAGTATTTGCTCCTAGGTCGCTCTCTGCCCCCCCTTCACCACACCTCCCTATCCTGAACGACAAGATCGAAGAAGAATCCGTTGCATTAATCGCTCACATATTGCCACCTCGTTGCGGTCTAGCCAACGGAGTTTCAGATCTTATTATTCCCGAAGGGACAGATTTACTGGTGTCCCTGCAGGAATCAGGGTATGTTTACGTGTCCATGGAATGGAAGTTACTCACTATGTTTCAGTGACGTGTGCGTATTTGACACGCATGATGGTATATGTATTGCAACTGCGCGGTGTCGAAAGGCTGTCCAGTCACGACATGATACGTCATGCTGGACGCGTTTGAGGTCAATTCAGATCGAAGAAGTAAGCATTCAATATGACTCCCGCGTTACCCCTCTCAACTGTTCTCCACAGAAGGCCAACCTTATCTTGGCTTGTGCCACATATCGACCTCCCTATTCGGAGATTTTCGGCCTTCCTGATCCACCTGATGAAATCGTGGGGACGTATGCGCGTTATTCATTGTTTGAACTCCACGTCGGGGACCCTTACAACATCAACCCTACATGGCTTGAACCGCTGGGTGATTGGCAGGCCGATGGTTTCGCCGAGGCTTCTGACATAGTGCGCAACGAGGTAGACGGTACGTCTTTTCGCCGTCGATCATCGCGTATATCCCATCCTCCTCACAGGCTCGTTATCCTTTATTTGCATCAATAACGAATACCATGTGATTTCCAGGCCGCTCTCTGTCGTCGCTGGCTTTGAGGTTCGCGCGCGCGCGCACTCTGTCGCGTCTTCCTCCGCGAACTCGGTTGATGAGCACAGGGCTTTGACGGCCTCCAACTCTATCAAATCTCTTGGCAACAAAAGCTCCGAGGATGTTGCATCCAGAGATGTGGACGGAACAACGCTCGTGTGTGTAGCTCCTCCCAATACAGACTTTTCGCGTCTTTGGTTTGGTCAAGAACTGGATGTTGGGGAAGCTGTATTTTCGTCCGTGCCTCGCAGTTTAAGAGGGTTTTGCAGTCGATATGTCGTTGCGAGAGATGCAGTGCTAGGTCTTGCTTGGACAGATACAGAGGTTCTGGTGCGTTCGGGAAAACATGCCGCGATTACTCCTGACTGACTTCTTTACGTGCAGATCTTTCAGTTTCGAATTGGTGGAAAGGCACTTGATCACTTCTTCACGCAAGTTCAGCCGGAAGGTGTCGGCAAGATCTTGGACGTACAATTCGTCGACAACCAAACATTTGCGGTCTTGGGGGTTGGTTTTGTCATTATGCTATAATGTTTGCAACACTCAGTCAGCGTAACAGAACGTCGCCTGGTGGTACAAGTTAATTCCGGTGGATGCCAATGGGGATCAAAGTGACTCCGAAAACGTCAGGTTGCAGTAGGTACTCTCGTCATTGTTTTGTTTCCAAACGAACTTTCAAGGTCTTTTTGTGATATCCAGGCCAGTGCCCACTCAGACGATTTCCCTCGGGACACCTAGGGCAGCCTCTCTCATCAATGCCACGAACGGGGTTGTCACACTCCGTCATACCTCCTCGGGCCGCAAGGAGGTATCCTTATTTTCACCGTTAGAATCGCAAGACAGGACGTATCATAGACTTTGGCGTTCACAACTGGCGACCGCTTCTCGCCAGGAGATCGGTGCCACTCTGACTGCAGTGCTTCCCCTAGAATTCAATTCGCTTATATTTGGTTACAGTGGGTTTTGCAGTCCTTCTCTGTTAGCCTTGTCTGATGTTCTGTTCTTCCAGGCGATGGTCGCCTCCGTCGCACCTCCTTTTCAACGCTAGCAATGACCCCCAAAAAGTCGCCCTCAGAATCACCTTCCTCATCTTTCATCCAGCCAATCGAGGTTCCATTGTTTCAGAATACTTCCAACATTTCCATTCCTGCGTCTATCTGTTCGTTACACCTCATTCGCAACGAACGAACAGGCGACCGCTTCATTATCGGAGGATCAGACGATGGTGGAATCACTGTATGGTCACTACAGTACGAAGAAACCCGTCTTTGAAGGTGGAGGACTCATTCATGTCTCATCAGGGACCTCCAACTCTGCGCAAGTTTCGTCCAGTTTATTGCCCCATTGCTGCGCGTCGTTCAAGTGCGACAGCAAGAAGAAAACGCGGGTCCACTACGTGGATGTGCATTGTGCATATCCGTAGATGGCACGATTGCGGTCATTGCGGTGGACGGTTTTGAATTGTATGTCTATTTTGACTGTCGTCTCATTCGGGTGGGATGACCCTTTGGCCTAGGTTGTATATTTTACCTGGAGCATCGTCACCTCTGTCAAACATCCATTATGGTGGTGGTGAAGAACATGATTTGCTTATGGTGCTCTACGTCGACGGCTCTGCAAGACTGTGGGATATCAAGACGGGCGAGTTTCGGCGTGCGACGGACACTGAAAAGGCTAGAGACGCCCTCGGCACCTCGGGCTGGTTCGAACTGTGAGTCTGTAGTTCATCCGTCGCTGTGGATGCACTAAATCCCCAACTTCTGTTGCAGGCCAATCGACGGCAGAGATACGCACGTATCTCCTTCGGTATCAACCCTTGCCAATGCGTCTGCCACTGTGGACTCGAGTGAGTATATGCTTTTGAATGCGAGTCACTGTATCTGATATTATCTATGAGTGTGCACGTTCACAATTGGCCTTGAGCGCTTCATGAAGTTGACGGCCGTGGATGCGAAAGTGTCTGGCAACAACCCGGTTTCCTCTGTGACCCACTCCTCGCCCTTGACCCACCTCCGCACTCTGCTGTCGATCATGTTGACTCGTGGACTGAGTCCGGATATTGATGAGGTGTGTGAAATCAAGTTGGGTATCGCTTTCAGCTCGGGCGGCGTCGGACATGTTTCGTGAGTCCCGTTCTTCTTCGCTGAGTACATGAGCCTATATGTTGAGACCCCCGAAGCAGTCAAGCGACGACCCTATACAACTACCAGAACGTCAGGAACGCATGGTGCATATCAGGGGTCGTTTCTGCCTCGCGTGCGATCGTCATCATTGCGATTCTCAAGACCATGTCGCTTTACGAGGGTACGTTGGTGTCCGCAACCCAATGTGTCGCTGAATTGATCGTCTTGTCGATAGATATTAACGACGACTGTCAAACCGTGATGACGTTTTATGCCACCTCGCTTCAGTCTGTCGTTGGACCTCATTTTAAAGCGCCAGATATCGTTCATTTGGCTCGACAATGGCTAGATGCGTCGAGTATGTCCCTCCCTGGTGTGTTCATCGTCACAGTGCATTGAGCTTGAGTACAGATGAGTTGCGTCACGCGGCAAGGATCTTGTTCGATGCGGGCGTGGTCAGGCTTTCCGACGAGGAAAGTGCTGCGCTGGTGGACGCTTGGCAACATCACCGTCAGTGACGTCGGTTCTTCCACATTTGTCGTACTGACTTGACCCCCAAGTACCGTGTCTGCAGCCTTCTGCCGATCAAGACTCGAAGCAGTCGGGACTTGCGCTCTTTCTTTGCGGTTACATGGCCATTGAGAAATACAGTCTCCTTTCGACTAGGTGCGTCGCTGCCCTCTCCCCCCTCGCTCGATACCTTGACGCCCGCTCAGTGCACTCGTCGACATTTCCAAGTCGATATCGTTGTACCTGCACGACGACACCTCGGTTCATCGCGCCCTCGCCATCGACCTCTGCGCGAAAGGCTTCCACATCTGGCAACACTACGTGGACAGCATGGCCCTCTTGCGCGCGCTCTTTGCGTTCGCGACCAACATGCGCAAGGAGCAAATTTCCGCCCAAAACTTCGGTCCACAGGCGCGTTTGGCGGTGTTGCAGATTGCGATGCAGCACACGGCACTGTTTATGACGGTGTTGACATTGGACATCTTGAATCCGAGGTCGGTGGCGGAGCGGAAGAGCGTGATGCAGTTGGTGGCGTTTTTGATACGCAAGGTAGGTTACGTTGGCTTTCGCTTGCGTTCGTGGGCGCTTGCTGACGAGTTGCAACAGCGACCGCTCATATTGTTCCCGCACCTACCGCGATTGATGGAGGCGGTGGTCAAGTCTCTCGATCCCAACTCCACCTCGAGCCGAGACGCCGTGCTCGACACTGCGACCGAAATCGTCGGACACGTCGTCAAAACGTGCGTCCTTCCTCCCCTTGTCCATGACCACCCCCTCCTCTCTTCTCCCACGCACGCGCAATCTAACTCCCCCGCAGCTTCCCTACCGTCGACTTTCACAGCGCAACCCAACGTCTTGCAGTCGGTACCGCCGAAGGCGCTTTCATCATGTACGACCTTAAATCCGCGACCCAGCTCTACGTCCTTGAGGGACACACCCACCGCCCGACCGCGTGCGCGTTTTCTCCCGACGGCCGACGGCTGGTGACCGCGTCGCTCGAGGAGGGCGTGGTCAGGGTGTGGAAGGTCGGCGCGAGCCTGGCGAGCGCGTTGTTGCATCCGGGGCGACCGCCGAGGCAGGGCGAGATGGGGTCGCGGCCGTACAAGACGTTTCCGTTCAACGTCGGGGACGAGGGTGAGTGCGACGTTTCTTGGTGTTTCGACGAGAGTCGCTGATTTTTTTTTTTTTTTTTCAGCCAACATGACGATCGCCGGAACGCTCGAGTGGGTGCGATTCGAATGGTTGTCCGATCGCAGCGTACGCCTGCGCATACGCGAAAGCACGCTGTCCTTTAGCGCATGATGATACGCGTTTGCGAAAATCAAGCATGTGTGATATCTCGTATGTCGTTGTTCAACCTGACTAGGTAGATGGTATGGGTTTTTACTGCGACAAGAGTAGTAGAACGGACGTTGATTTGGGAATTCGAGAAAAACTTGAACGTCACAACCTGGGTCACCTGTAATGGTCTAGTAATTCCTCCGTCTGTCTTGGGGTCTGTGCATCCTTCCGATTCCGGCCATATCGGATGGTGGAAGAGCTGCGAAAGTGTACAATTACGACGGAACAACTGGAGGATGTTAACTTCAAGTATCCACGTTCATTCGTTTTGGTGACTGTGCATCTTATAGCCCCGGACCACAGCGTTAACGACACTGACAGGAGACAGGAGACAAGCCCGACAGTCAGGGATGATGACACCTCTTACAAGCCAGCTTTTGCGGGTCAAACTCACATTGACCGTTCATCCATGAAATGTAGAAAGAGAGCGAGTTGCGTTTCCGATCGAGTACACAGACATACGAGCATAGAATGTATGTATACTAGAAACACAGAGACTAAACGAGAGTGACGATTTGTATCTGCACATGCCAATAAAGAAAAGCGAGACAATCCATTGTGACGTGATACCAATAAGGGTCCTCCTGGTTGAACAGATCCCCGGGGTCGAAGCTTTCAGAGAACTCTTCCCAGTCTCCGTGGGTCCTTCCTCACTGGTGCAGTGATGGCGTTCACGGGGTGACCAAATACCCTCTCAGGATTCGCGACCTCTTTGGCCTTCCGTGACCGGCCGAAATTTAGCAGCAACGCAACCGGAGATTTCTTGGTGTTCTTCCTGATACCATCGATAGACGAGGGCACGCGCCTGAGGGAGCGCGTCGGAACATGTTTGGGAAAGGGAATAACGTCGAGGGAGATTTGCTCAAAGGTGTGATCACCAGGCCTTGGGGCAGGATGAGCGCTCGATGGGAAATTTTGATCTCGTGCGGCTCTGTGTGCGAGGGCCACGTTGCTCTGATGCGGGGGATTCGTCGGTGGAAGGAAGTGAGGTGGTGAGTTCGTTAAACCTCGTTGCTCGGAGGGGCCAACACGGAGGTGGACTGCGGACATCATACGACGGGGTTGGAGTTCCAGGGCGCCTGCTCGAACGTAGGCATCGCGCACAACGTTGCGGTAGTGACAATTGGGGTCACCGAGTGACCGGAGGGAGTCCATACGGGCACACTCGGTAGAGCAGAACCAGAACTCGTGCGATTCGACTGTTTTGCGACCGCAGAAGCAGAATTCTGAAGGGCAGTCCATAGTGGGAGGAAGTGCGAGTAAAACCATGTCGTGGATGAGTAGAATGGCGTAGGTCCAGCCTTAAGATTAAGAGGTAGATGAGCGTTCAAGAGTGATGCGAAAGCGCGATGGCGAAGCATCACACAGACAACCTATTTATCATACGCTCGACCATCCACTTCGATGTTTTTTCGAGATTGCTGTGGACCACCAGAGCAGTTTTTGTTTGGAGAACAAAACGATTTGCCCACCATCAATGACGGATTTGGAGAAGTATATATTGTGGGGGTCCACAGACGCGGCCATGGATCAGACGAGCCAAAACAAGTACGAGGACGATGGCCAATGCTCACGCAGTGCTCACACATGGAAAGAGGACATAGAGGGGAGTGCCAAGAATCATCACCGTTTAAAGTTGAAATTTTGAATCTCGATCCTCAAGGCCACATCTACGGGCTTGAAAATCCTTGTCAGTGACTTGTCAAGTTGTTCAGGTATGCACCAACCGTCTGATCCGGGTAATAAAACCAGAACTGTGTGGCACGACAAGGTTGGAGCGTGATACATGGGGATCTATGAGCGAGAGGGTTAGTGAGTTCGACTCCCACGGTAGTGAGACCATTTTCGGTCGAGGTTCCCTGGGAGCTTCTCGGCTCGCCACGACATGACCAATCTGCCGATTATACTTCCCACAGTGCGTGTACTGTTGCCTTTTCGGTCCAGCCATCATTTAATTTGAGCCAGCCACCATGGGTTCGGAAGGTACTTGTGTCTTTCTGTCGCAATGCAGAGCAGTGAAATGACGTATGTACCAGTTGAACAGTTGCATTTACGGGCAAGAGCTCTCGTCGCCAAGTACAAGCAAGGAGGAAGAACTATTTACATCGACGGGGCGATCGTCCTTGATCGTGAAGCACTGGAACTCTGCCCACCCGACCACCCCATGCGATCTGTCTCCTTGACATGGCTTGCAATTCATCTCGGTAATCGTTACAACCAGCTGGGAGCGACGAGGGACCTTGAAGAGGCCATTTTCCTCGACCGAAAAGCACTCGACCTTCGCCCGCAAGGACATCCTGATCGGTCAATGTC
>JBBPSD010000387.1:0-26998 GCA_038093415.1 Xerocomellus chrysenteron | reverse complement strand
TATTAGAGTTCAGTATCAATACGTACAAACAGTACTAGATACTATATAAGATGGGCCTTACAGCCTATCTCTCTATCGAACTATCTTGTTCTTTCTCTCACCGGTTCACTCATAAGCCTCTCAAGCTTACTCTTGAACCACTTCAATATCTTTGTCACCATCCACAAGAACCTGTCTACGTGAGTCTCCCACTAGACACTCATCCCTTCGTGTTCCTGCGCTATCGGGATTGTATTCCCGATACTTTCCACTCTGACGGGATGCAACTATTGAGCGGGAAAGGCGCTGGGCTTCGACGATGGCGGGTTGCAGACGGTCAAGAAGTTGGGGACCGAATGGGAATGGACCTCAATTATGCCATTTCTGTGTCGAGGGATGGCAAGTGGATAGTGTGCGGGACTAATAAGGGAGCAAGCGTATGGGACGCGAAAACCCACGAAAAGGTTATCGAAGTGGAGAGCGCAAACGATGTGGGTGCAGTCGACATCTCACCTGAATCCACCAGGTTTGCCACCGGTGCTGGAAGAGACGACCACATAGCAAGCATTTGGAACATCGTCACCGGCGAGAGATTGGTCGGCCCGCTCCGACATGACGCTTACATCGATGGAATTAAATTCTCCCCGAACGGCGAACACATCGCCACCGCAAACGACAACTCCATTCGTGTCTTCGACAGTCGCAATGGTGACCAACTCATCACCATCAATGCCCGTATACCCTATTCAACTTGGGCTGCAACCACTCCCCTTGCATGGTCGAATAATGGGAAACAAATTTTTGCTGCGTCTAGCGACCGTAAAATCAAGTCCTTTGACGTGTCCACCGGATCCCAACTGGCTGAATTCCAGGTTCACGGCGACGGCGAAGTCTTATCTATTGCTCTAGCCCCCAATGGGAAGTTCATCGCTACTTTCGCAGGGCATTCCATCTCGTTCTGTGACACATCAACGCTTACTCAGATAGGTCCAGTCGTCGACAACAGCCAGGACGTTCGGTCAATTGTTCTTTCCCCAGATTGCAGCTATCTTGCGACGGGAGGATTTGATGGGAATATCACCATTCGCAATCTCAACAATATCCTTCCGGATTTGTATCGGGTAAGCATTTATGCATTCACGATCTTGTCGGACAAGCCATATGTTGTCTTTCTCTTCTTGATATCTTCCTTAGGTTCCTGCTCAAGAAGAGGCCGGATCGGACAGACCCAAAGATGTATCACGACAACAAGACGAGCACCCTTCGATCTCGGAAGTCCACGACAACAAGGCACCGGACTCGACTCCTGTAGGATTTTGTCTTCTTGTAACCGAAAGAGTTACACTGACTCCTTCATTCTTAGGACCAACCCACAACATCAAGTCCACCTGTGTCAGAGGCCCACAGCGAAGTCAGTGGTGGTGACCTGCTCGAGGTAGGAGTTTGACCATTTCATTATCGACGCTGGTTTTCATGATGGTGTGAGGTCGAGTTGCCGTCTAATACACCCGCTTCCCTATTTAATTATGATGAGGTCTGTGATGATTTGACTGACTTTCTGCTTTCGTGCTGACGTCGCTCGAGCCACCGTCCCTGGCATCCTCCGCCGAGTCGCGCGAAGTTGAACCCTCGCTCCGGACCACACCGCAGTTGCCAGGGGCCCTACCTATGACCTCCCCTCCAGACTCGTATCCAGAGAAACATCGTGATGCTGCAGAGTCATCTAGAGTCCCGCCAGTTTTCAAAAGGCTTCAGACGAGAATCAAGAAGACTAAGAACCAAGCTTCACAACCGCCGGATCAGCTTTCCACAAAGTCTAGTCGTCCCCTTGATCTTCGATCTAATTCCCAGTTACAACCAACGGCAGATATCGCACAAAATCGACCGCCTAGGTTTGCCGCAGGGAAACGTGTGCGAGTGAATGTTGTCTTCTTTGGTAGACAAATGGTGTGTAATATGTCTGACGAAGCATCCTAGCGAGTGGTCGCAAAACCAGTCAATTTGGTTTGTTGGTTTGTTCGGTTTGTTCGTAGGCGCCGTTATTTATCATGTGTGACAGCGTAAGAAAGATACCAAGGCTACTAAACCGAGCCCTCCAGTCAAGGACTCATCCAGTAGTGGACAAGGGACTGCAGGTACAAAGGAAGCAGGCGCCGTGTGTCTCTTTCCAATGATGGGAGTCCATATCATTAACCCTCAGTCCCTGTTAGGTGCGACAAGCGAACGAGCCATCTCAGCCCTCGGCAGTGTCGGGGGTTCATGTCACGGTGCGAATCCACTCTTTTGAGTTGGAGTGTTACACTCACAGTAGCATATATCAGGGAGGAGCGGGAAGAGCAACCGTCTCGGTCGCGTTCAAGTTCGATTTACCCACATGGATGTTGTGTTGGCGTTCCGGTGCCGAAGATGGGGGGCATTGAGGCAGGTGACTGAATTCAGGAGTTTAGCCATTTACCACGCCTTTCGTCGAGTCTGCGTCGTTTCTGTGAGTCCTGGTACGCACGTCTACTTCCTTGAATATAAGGAAGTGCCCTTAAGAACGCCGTGATCGACCGCCTCCCGAACGCATTCAAGAACCATGCCTGACACCACGAGTCGGAAAAATCCAGTTGATTCCTCTGCCAGCGGTGCCAGCGTGACAGCGAGTTCCGCAAGCGAGTGGTCCGACGACGACGAGGGGTTCGAATTCCGCATGGACTTGAGCGCCAGAAAAATTCAGTGCGGAAAACTCCAGTCGAGGAACTGGACGTCATTTTGTCAAGTCAAACATATCGATATGGGCAGCAGGCAGCAGCTCGCCAAACCGGTATCGTACATGGGAAGTAAAGGTCTGCCCCTCTGAGTTTCCGTAAAGCAGGGGAAAGTGATGACCTTCCCCAGCCAGGCAATTTCTACCTCTAATGTCCATAGATAACATGAATATACATAATAAATCTAGATCATTAGTTAGTGGGAACGAGTGAGCGTGTGATACAGTAGGACGAGGTACTTACGACCTCACACCTCACAAGAGACCTGTGAATGACGACAGACTAGATGAGATGCGCGACGGTGCTTGCATATCGTGTTCAATCATACGCCTTCATCGCTTCTTCCAGAGTGTCAGCGTCCACATCAAACGATACATCGAATGACGAGTCGGCGTCCTCACTCCCCTGCGCCGCTGCCTCGGTCGTGGCCACTTTGGTAGCGCTGCCACAAGGGACCGGTCTCGAACTGATCGTCGCGGGCTCTGTGGCATTCCCACCCTTATTCGTCACCGCTCCTGCGTTGGCGAGCAATAGCGGTTCAACCGCGGAATCGGCACGGCCTAGGCGCCTGCGACGAGCGATATTGTGAAGGCTGGAGTTGTGGGGAACGAGGCATGACCAGTGGTGGAGAACCGGTACGGGTGCGCTGTGTCAGTGCTGGGGGACATGACGCTGTGTTTGGTTGTGGTTTCGGTTCAAGCGCTGGGACGTGAATTTATGGCGGAGGCTCCAATGTGAAAAACGACATCCATTCCCGCATCGCTGTCTTCGTCATCCAATTTCACGTACGTGGTGATGTCTGCGCGAGATCGGACCGAATATAGACCTCTCTTATTCCGTCTCGGTTTCAATGACATCGAGGAAGTTTTGCATCGAATTGTCGCGTCGTTCGACGTGGGTTCGGAGAAATTGGCCTTGCGAACAGTGGCGTAATTGGCATTTGAAATATTGGACGCTCAGGTGGGTAGCCGATGAGTGGGAGCGAGCTCAAGGTCGCATTTAAGATTTGGGCTCAGCAGCGAAAGTTGGGGTAGACTTCCCGGATACAAGAACACATCAGGTGCACCCAAGCTGTCTTTGCCAGTGCGCGTCCACTGGGTTGGGGTCTATAAACCGACATGGAAGTGCTCAATGTTTTCTCAGGTGCCTTTGGTGACGAGATAGAGGTTGAGGTTTTGGTGTGGGGCGTGCGCATATATTTTTTCTCGAGCAGCCACCCGTTGTTTCTTCTTCGAGTTCTCGACCACTTGTCTGGACGCATTTTTGTGGAGTTCGATGAAAGCTATTGCTTCTGGCTCTTCATCCTGCGGGATGTATATTTCCTTTGAAGTAGATGGATTGGGTGGCGCGGTGGAATGGGATAATGATCGTGATCTCGCGGAGTAGCGGGCTGTCTGGTTTGCGGATGAAGTAGATGACGCGAGAGGCTTGCGCGGCACGGCGGAGAGGAATTTTGCTCGCCTGGACACAGAAGGCACTGAAGCACGGGTGGCAAGGACGCAGAGGAAGCAGTTGTGACCGGAGGTGGTCGTGATGTGAGTGGGTACATATCTCCATGACATGGGCTCCTGGACGGGTGTGGATGGTCTGGCTGGATGGAGTGGTCAGTCCAGTCGACGCGTCCGGGGCGTGGTCCGTAATACGGTCCGAGTATCGCTCTTACCCTGCGTTCTCCATTACTTGCTTTCTTTACCTCGCTCTGTAACGTAGAGACCGCTGCAACCGTCTATGAAGACGTCAATCTATGCGCCAAGTAACATCTGTCGAGTGGTGATTGTGATCGCCCGCAATACGTATGACACGCGATTCAGGATATTATGGGACTGCTCCTAAGGTACTGCGGTTAAAGAAGGCGCGGAGGTGGAAAATTTCCCATACACCCAGACCCACGAGGGAGAAGAGCGTGAACCAAGCACAGTTTTTCACGCACTGATTCATCGAGACTGGTCAAGGACACGCGTGAGCATGGGGTGTGTGTGTATGAGGAAGAGAAGAGAACATACGATTCGTGTTGGTAAATCTCTTCCCGTTTCTTGACTCTTGAGATAGTTCAGCTCGTCCACCCCTTTGACGAGTCCTTCCAGTTCGCGCATCTCTATCTCGAGTCCAGAGAGAGATTATTGATCAACAATGGCGCTGGCGGAAGTAGGTGAATGGGGCGAGCAAAGGGAGTGGAGCATAGAGGACGTACTTGGGAACGACGGCATCCGCTCCAATATCAATACCGGAGTCGATCGTGTGCGCCATGTTCCGCGCAATCTTCCTCTTGACATCTGTGTTTCATGTTCAACCCATAACCTTCCAACATCCACACAGCACGGAAAAAAGACGACCGACCTGGGGCCAAATAGTTTTTAAAGCACACGCCAATCTCACCCTCGGCATGGGCGGTGACCGCGAGGCATATCTCTCCGTCGATGTCCTTATCGGAGAGGTAGACGTTTCGCTGGGGTATGGAGTCAATGATGTTGATGTCGGTGAGTTGGCTGGGGACGGGACCGACATTGGCGGTGACGATGACGAAGGCGTGTGGGTGGGCTGCGTTCAAGATGCACATTTCCGTCTGGATTTTAGCTAGCGAGAGGGCGAATTTGATGGCGGTGGAAGTGGAGGAGGGCGGTGAGGAACATGGGTGGACGTGAGGATGGTATGGCTCAAGGCAAAGTGTATACCCTCACGCGGGGGGTCCGCTCGTCGATTCAGACTCGTCACTCCAGCTCTAAGTTAAAATTACATACCGTTCGATTTCGGGCACCAAGGCTCACCGGACACCCGAGTAAGAATAGGCGCCAAAGACACGAGGCACCTGCATGAACAGAAGAAAAAGGAAACGTGTTGTCACCAGCAACTCTCTGCGTACCACAACTCAATCCCACACTTTGCTGCCTGATATTGCCGAAGCTACGAGTGTGGAGGATGTCGTCAACGAAGACCAGTGCGTACTAGCAGTTCTCGCCAGTGATTGTGCAATGCTGAAAATTCAGTAAGACGAGGCAATGGTGATTGAAACCGGTAACCATTATGCGGTGTGGTCGGTCGCTTTCCATTCCGACGGGATGCAACTATTGAGCGGGACGCAGGATGGGCTTCAACGATGGCAAGTTACAGACGGTCAAGAGGTTGGGAACCGAATGCCGATGCATGTGAATGCCATTTCCGTGTCGAGGGATGGCAAGTGGGTAGGATGTGGGACTACTCGGGGGGCAACCGTATGGGACGCGAAAACTCAGGAAATGGCCATCGAAGTGGAAGGCACGGATTATGTGACTTCAGTGGACATCTCACCTGAATCCACCAGGTTTGCCACCGCTACTTTCGAAGGAGTCCAACCCAACTTCAACTACAAAGCGAACATCTGGAACATCATCACTGGCGAGAGATTGGTTGGCCCGCTCCAGCATGACGCCTACACCGATGGAATTAAATTCTCCCCGAATGGCGAACACATCGCCACCGCGAATGACGACTCCATTCGCGTCTTCGACAGTCGCAACGGTGACCAACTCATCACCATCAATGCCAGTATACCCCATTGGGGTGCAACCACTCCCCTTGCGTGGTCAAATAATGGGCAACAAATTTTTACTGCGTTTAGGGATCGTAAAATCAAGTCCTTTGACGTGTCCACCGGATCCCAACTGGCTGAATTGCAGGTTCACGGCGGCGACGAAGTTGTGTCTATCGCTCTAGCCGGCAACGGGAAGTTCCTCACTACCTTCGCAGGGCGTTCCAATTCCATCTCGTTCTGGGACACATCGACACTCACTCAGATTGGCCCAGCCATCGAGGACAGCCAACATATTCGGTCGATTGCTCTCTCCTCAGATTGCAGCTATCTTGTGACGGGAGGATACGATGGGATTATCACCATTCGTAATCTCAACAACATCCTTCCGGACATGTATGTTCCGTGTAAGCATTTCTGCATGCACGATCTTGTTGGACAAGTCACATGCTTTCTTTCCCATCTCTATATCTTCCCTAGACACCTACTCAAGAAGAACCCGGATCGGAAAGACCTAAAGATATGTCACAACAAGGCGAGCAACCTCCGGCCAGTTTGTCATCCTGTAACTGGAAGAATCACACTGACACTTTCATTTTTAGGCCCAACCCACAACGTCGAGCCCACCTGAGTTACAGACCCACAGCGATGCCGGTGATAATGACCTACTCGAGGTAGGGGTTGGGACCATTGCATTATCGACGCTGGTTTTCATGACGGCATCAGGTCGAGTTGCCCTCTAGTACGCCTGCACCCCTATTTAATTATGATGAGGTCTGTGATGATTTGACTGACTTTCTGCTTTCGTGTTGACATTGCTTGAGCCACCGTCCCCAGCATCCTCTGCCGGGCCGCGCGAAGTTGAACGTTCGCTTCAGACCACATCGCAGCTGCCAGGAACCCTGCCTATGGCCTCCCCTCCAGGGTCGTATCCAGAGACACATCGTGATACTGCAGAGTCATCCAGGGTCCCACCAGTTTTCAAAAGGCTTCAGACGATATTCAAGAAGACTAAGAAGGACCAAGCTTCGCAACCGCCAGATCAGCTTTCCACAAAGCCTGGTCGTCCCGTTGATTTTCGATTGAATTCCCAGCTACAACCGCCCGTGGATATCACAAAAGGTGGACCGTCGAGGTTCGCTGCAGGGAAACGTCTGCGAGTTAGTGTTTTTTTCTTTCTTTGGTAGACAACAGGTATGTAGCATTTCTGACGAAGCATCTCAGCGAGTGGTCGCAAAACCCATTAATCTGGTTCGTTGTTCAGTTTGGTCGTTGGTGCCATTGTTTATCCTGCGTGACAGCCCAAGAAAGATACCAAGGCTGCCAAAGCGAGTCATCCGATCAAGGATGCGTCCAGTAGTGGACAACGGTCGTCAGGTACAAAGGAAGCGAGTGCTGTGTGTCTCTTTCCAGTGATGGTAGTCCATATCGTGAACCCTTACGTCCTATTAGGCACAACAATCGAATGAGCCATCTCAGCCCTCGGCCACTACGGGGGTCCATGTCATGGTGCGTATTCACTCTGTGGACTTGGATTGTTATACTCACGGTAGTATATATCAGGATGAAGGCAAAGCAACCGTCTCGGTCGCGTTCAAGTTCGATTTGCCCGCATGGATGTTGTGTTTGCGCTGCGGTGCTGACGATGGGAGGCATTGATGCGAGTGACTGGATTCAGGACTTTAACCATTTACTACGCCTTTGGAGTCCGTGTTGTTCCACACGATGAGCATGAGTTCTGATACGCGTCTGCTTCCTTGAATATAAAGAAGTACCATTAAGAACACCGTGATTGACCGTCTCCTGAACACGTTCAAGAACCACGCCTGAAATCACGAGTGGGATAAATCCAAGAATCACAACCCCTCTGCCAGCAGCGTCAACGTTACAGCGAGTTCCGCAAGGGAGTGGTCCAACGATGATGAGGGGTCCGAATACCACAGGGTTAGAATCGGAGAGCCCAGAGAGCTTTCAGGTCCATCTGTGGGGCAAACAGGCTCCAGTCGAGGAACTGGACTTGTCAAGTCAAAGATATCAACACGGGGTTCAGGCAGCAGCTCATCCGACCGGTATCGCCGTTCACACCACAGGGAAGTTAAGGTCTGCCCTCTGAGTTTCCGTAAAGAAGAGGGAGGTGGTGGCCTTCCCCGGACGGGCAATTTCTACCTCCCCAATCGATAATGTCGATTCGACATCAAGATACACCGGCAGATGAACAACAAAACATGGCTATGGGATAATTAGAATACGTGAGTAAGTAGTCATGTACCAGAGAACATGAATATACGTGATATATCTGGATCATCAGTGAGTTGGAACGAGTGAACGTGTAATACAATAGGACGAGGCACTTATTCAGACCTCACACCTCACAAGAGACCTGCGAATGACGGCAGACTAGATGAGATGCGCAATGGTGCTCGCACAAATCAAGTTTGTCCATCATAAGCCTTCATCACTTCTTCCAGAGCGTCAGTGTCCACATCAAACGACATGTTGAATGATGAGTTGGTGTCCTCACTCCCTGGCGCCGCTATTTCGACCGTGACCACTTTAGTAGCGCTGCCACGAGGGGCCGGTCTCGAACTGATCGTCGTCGCGGCCATTGTGCCACTCCCACCCTGATTCGTCACCACTCCTGCATTGGCGAGCAATGGCGGTTTGAACCGCACAATCGTCACGGCCTTGGCGCCTGCAAAGAAGAAGGCCGGAGTTGGGGGCACAACGCATGTCCAGTGGCGGAGAACGGTACGGGTACGCTGCGTCCGTGCTGGGGCAAGTGGCGCTTGTGTGTTTGGCTGTGGTTTCAGTTTGAGCGCTGGGACACGAATTTGTGGCGGAGGCTCCAGTGTGAAAAACGACGTGACCATCTCCACTGATCACTGTCTTCGTCATCCGGGGACCTCTTCCATTCCGTTTCGGTTTTGGCATCGATGACATCTTGAATCGCACTGTTGCGTCGACGTGGGTTCGGGGAAACTGCTTGCGAGCGGTGGCGTAATTGGCGTTTGAAATATTGGACGCTCGGGCGAGTAGCCAATGAGTGGGAGCAAGCTTAAGGTCGCATTTCAGAATTGGACTAGGCAGTGAAGTTGGGGTATACTTCCCAGATACAAGGCGCACCCAAGCTTTCCGTCTAAACTTGCTACACATGTGCGTCCACGGTTCGGGTTTATAGGCCGACAAGGAGGTGTTCAATGTTTTCGTGCCTTTTGGTGACGAGATAGCGGTCGCGGACTCGTGGTCGAGGTTTTGGTGAGAGGCGTGTGCTTATATTGTTGGTATCCAAGCCCCACAGTGCGGTTGTCAATGTCAATCCATGCCAGGGACTCCTTGTCCTTTTCCCGAGCGGTCACCCGTTGTTTCTTCTTCGAGTTCTCGTTCACTTGTCTGAACGCGTTTTTGAAAAGTTCGATGAAATCTATTGCGTCTGACTCTTCATCCTGTGGGATGTACTTTTTCCTTTGAAGATTGGGCAGCGCGGTGGAATGGGAGGATGTGGAGTGGCGGGGTGTATGGTTTGCGGATGACTCGGAGGTAGATGATGCGAGAGGCTTGCGCTGCACGGCGGATAGGAGTTTTGCGGGCCTGGACACAGAAGGCACTGCAGCACGGGGTGGCAAGGACGCAGAGGAAGCAGTTGTAATCGGAGGTGGTCGTGATAATCTGGCTGTCCAGTCGGGGCGCTGACGGTCCGAGCATCACCCACTGGGAAACGACTCCAAGCTGGCGACAGCCTTGGCCGCGCTGCCCCTGGCTGTCATTTTGGCCCACCTTGTTCCTTACTTCCTTGACCAATTCAACCAGCGTTGCATTCCTGGGCAGCTTCTCGCTAGGCTCTCCGACCTTTGGCTCGGTTGGAATGCCAGCCAAGGCCACCGCTCCGAAGTCGTCCATGAACTATACCGGAAATATGGTACGGTACCGGTTTGAATACACACCGCTCCCCACTCAAGTCCGTCGTAGGAACCTTTGTCCGCTTGGCGCCTAATCGTGTGTCGATCGCTGACCAAGGGGCTTTGCAGCTTGTTTACGCCCACAGAAATGGCTCTCTCAAATCCGAGTTTTATGATGCCTTTGTATCCATTCACCGAGGATTGTTCAACACCAGAGACCGTGCCGATCATGCTCTATGATAAGGGGAAATTTGTCTCCCATATATTCCCCCAGAAGAGTGTTCTCGAGTTCGAGTCTATCGCTCGCCTCTACATTAATCAACTCTTGAAGCGATGGGATTGATTGTATGATGCAGCAGTCAAAGGCGAGGTTTGGCACGGAAGGTGATGGCTGGTTTAGTCATGATGGTCGCCTTTGGTTGGATGCTCTGCCCTGTATGTCATCATTGTTTCGTTATATTTGTAGCGCTCACAACCTCTCAGGGTATAATTATCTCGCGTTTTTATCTGCTGTCTTGATGCCATTCCGAGGCTGTCCACTGACGTACACCTCTGGGTGATCTTGCTTTTGGATCCCCGTTCGGTATGGTCCTCAAAGCCAAGGACTCCGCTCTCGTCGCCATATCACAAAGGATGCAAGAACTGAGGGGAAACCCTAGGTCGTCGAGATCTCCGCAGTACATATTCTCAATGACCGTGGCGAGTTTTCTGCCTCTATGGGCGTTCTTCCCCCGTCCTGGTGACCCTATGTTCGTCTCCTTCCTTGGTACCATAAAGGTAGCAAGGCAGTCAAGAACCTCGCTTGCTTTGCAGTTGCTGCAGTCGCAAAGCGTTTGACGACACCCACGGATCGTGTCGACCTCCTCAGTAAACTCCAACAAGGCCGAGATGACGAAGGTAATCCGATGGGCACAGCAGAACTCACTGCTGAAGCTCAAACTCAATTAATTGCTGGCTCCGACACCACGTCAAAGTGAGTGCACTCTTGACTAGAAATGATTTCATTCTGATTTGGGTCGCTTAGCTCTTCTTGCGCGATCACGTATTACCTTGCTCGTTATCCGCTCGTGCAGGAGAAGCTTTAGAGGGAACTTGATGAAGCCCTTGGCGTGGCAGACAATGCTGTCACTACTTTTGATCAGGTGAAACGGCTTCCTTACTTGGATGCCGTCAGATCCACTCCGCCTCTGCGATTGGGCTTCCTCGCATGGCTCCTGAAGGTGGTTTGACAATTGACGACATACACTTCCCTCAAGGCGAAATTCTCAGCGTGCTAACTTACACGATCCATCGGGACAAGCACGCTTGGGGAGACGACGTGGGTGTGTTCCGTCCCGAAAGGTGGTTTAAGCGTGACCATGTCATGATTCAAAAGGCATTCAATCCATTCTCATTTGGACCTCGGCGAGCATCCTCTGCCTTGACTGCTCTGCAACGAACTGATGCGAGTCGCTTGATCAGAGCCTGCGTGGGTCGTAATCTTGCATCGATGGAGTTGCTTATCATCGTTTCCTTGATTCTTCAGCGCTACCACTTTGTACTGTGTACGAGATTTTCTCATGGGACAGCTTGCCACCCAAGAAGGCTTCCTTCGCAAGCTGTGGAGTGCCATGTGTGACTCGAGCGGAGACAAGTCTAAAGGAAGAAAGTTTCGACGCTCGTGCACTTGGATATTTATGTCGGTTGCCCGTATGTTTCTCTGTACTCTTCATGTTCATGTACTTCACCCCAATGGCATGGTTTCTCCGCGGTTCGCCTCGACGCCTCGTACGTCTATTTCCGCATGTGATTAGTAGAGGCTTTGCGCCACCCTCACAATCTCACAATCTCACCATTATGGGTGGCATCGACCGCCAAGAGTCCAAGAGTTTGGAGGCAGCAGGCACACGTACTATATAACTGTTTCACGCTACCTCGAGACTTCGTACTTACGGCTAGCCCTACCATCCAACTGTGCTGGTCGCGCCATGAGATTGGCTGCACCATGGCTACGACCAGTCAGACGTACTCGTTGACCCCCACAAGCACCTTGACCTCTGGTTGCTCAACTCCCACCGATGATCCCAACGGTTGCAGTGGGCAATCCATATTATATCTCTTTTCTTCGAGCGGCTCCCCGCCTCTCATCGTGGCGTTCCTCACCATCGGATTGTTCGTCCTCACGATGATTGGCGTCTTTGGATGGAGACGCATATCGCAATCACATGGGGTGCCCCACACCACGAATCGCCGGCCCAATCCCATCTCGTTAGGCAAACGGCCAATCCTTTGCAACATGTGGGCATGGGCAGATCCAAGCGCCGGGAACAAGCTTAAGTCGCCCGTCGAAGCGACGCGATGGGAGAACATCACTGTAAGACCCGTCGTCCAATCGAGAGGGTGGGCGACAGCACTGATTCTGGACTCCCGTGGGGGGAGTTAGCCCATGACAGCCGTCTTGACGTTTCTAATTGCGCCCGCCCGACCACCGCCAGTTGAACCATGCCGCATGCCGATTGGATCTATGGATCCAGGGGGTGGGGTACCTTTTCGGACGTTGAGATGTGTGGTGTCTGCCGTCAATCGATTTTATTTGCTTGATTCCCTGCAACCTCCGCCCGCTGAGCCGGATGAGAAGGAGATTGTACTACCAGTATCATATACATCGGACGAGATAGAGTGGGGCAACGTTTTGTCGCTGCAAGTCTCTGTCATCATTGCCATGCCTACACAAGGACGGTGTTGCAGGACGTCGGGGGAGGAGGTGTATCTGGAGCAGATGGAGTTGGGAGAGTTTTGTATCGGCACGACGGACGTGCCTTGGAATCAAGGTGGGTGACTGGGATGGACTGAGAAAGCAGAAACAGACCCGTGTCCTTGTAGCACTGTAACACTTTATGGTATATGTATACAAACGAGCGTGAACTCGAACCCCTCCTTTCTTCATTATTTCAGACTTCCCGGCAGCTCACGGTAAGAGCATTTTGTCGACAGAGTCCCTTTGGAGTCGAACATGAATGACATCGAGGACTTGATCCGTGACGTCGTGGTGCGGGACCGCAGAAAAAGGATCAGCTCTCGATATCACGACGTGGCCGAAGCTATACGTGTTGTGCCGCCTTTCGGATGTCAATCAACGGTGTCACAAGGCAACCACATGACGATCGGAGATGGTGGCCTGATTCTCGAGGTTTGATCTTGCAGCCCTTCAAGTCAGCCTGGATGGGAACACCTATATAGTACGAGGGACAGTCGAGGAGATCGAACCATCACCCATAGTTGTGATCAGCACCGGCATCTGATTCCCCGGCGTATGGTTTTCTGTGAACGTTGGCTATTGGTCACTGATGTCACTGGCTCTTGATTGGCGATGGCACTGGGGGAGGCAGGATGAATGGGGCGAGCAAAGGGAGGGAAACGTAGAGGGACGTACTTTGACCAACCGCATCCGCTTCAATATCCATGTTGAGGTCAATCGTGCGCGTCACGTTCCGTGTAATCTCCGTCTCCACCTCTGTGTTCGCGTTCGATCTATAACTCTACGAACACAACTTGAACACGATAAAAGCGACCGAACTGGGGCCAAATAGTTCTTAAAGCACACGCCAATCTTGTCCTCGGGGTGGGCGGTACTAACCGTGATGCATGTCTCGCCATTGATGTCCTTTTTGGAGAGGAGACATGTTGCTGGGGTGTGGAGTCAGTGATGTCGACTTCGATGCATTGGCTGCGACCGAGACCGACGTCGGCAGAGACGAGGGCGTGTGCGTGCGTGAGTTCTATATGCACTTTTCCGTCATGGTGGGGATTTTAGCTGGCAGGAGGGCAAATTTGATGGCGGTGGAAAAGGGCAGGAGGAACACTGTCACGCATGGAGGACTACTCTGCTCATTTCAGACTCCTGATTACCATTCGGTGTCGGGCACCAATGCTCACCGAACCCCCGAGTGAGAATAGGCGCCGGCGTGAGGAGAAGAAAAAGGAAACGTGTGTATGGTACTTAGTAGCAACTCTCTGCGTACCACAAGTCAACCCCCATACTTTGTTACCCGACACTGCGAAACCTACGACTGTGGAGGATGTCATCCACGAAGACCAGTACGTAATAGCATTCTCGGCAGTGATTGTACAATGCTGAAAGTTCAGTAAGATGAGCCAATAGTGATTGAAACTGGTAACGATGGTGCGATATTCTCGGTCGCTTTCCACTCCGACGGGATGCATCTATTGAGTGGGAAGCAAGATGGGCTTCGACAATGGCGAGTTGCAGACGGTCAAGAGGTTGGGAACAGAATCCCGATGGATGTGAATGCCATTTCTGTGTCGAGGGATGGCAAGTGGATAGTGTATGGAACTACTCGGGGGGCAAGTGTATGGGACGCGAAAACCCAGGAAAAGGCCATTGAAGTGGAGGGCACAAATGATGTGAATGCAGTGGACATCTCACCCGAATCCACCAGGTTTGCCACTGGTACTGGACAAAAAAAAAGTGACTACAAAGCATGCATCTGGAACATCATCACTGGCGAGAGATTGGTCGGCCCGCTCCCACATGACGGTCGCCTCGCAGCAATTAAATTCTCCCCGAACGGCAAACACGTTGCTACCGCGAACGACGGCTCCATTCAAGTTCGCGTCTTCGACAGTCGTAATGGTGACCAACTCATCACCATCAATGCCCGTATACCAAGTTGGGGTGCAATCACTCCCCTTGCATGGTCAAACAATGGGGAGCACCTTTTTGTTGCGTCTAGCGATCGTAAAATCAAGTCCTTTGATGTGTCCACCGGATCCCAACTGGCCGAATTGCAGATTCACGGTGACAACGAAGTCGTGTCTATCGTTCTAGCCGCCAATGGGAAGTTCCTTGCTACCTTCGCCGATCATTCCATCTCGTTCTGGGACACATCGACGCTCACTCAGATAGGTCCAGTCATCGACGACAGCCAAAGGGTCCGGTCGATTGCTCTCTCCCTGGATTGCAGCTATCTTGTGACGGGAGGATGGGATGGGAATATCACCCTTCGTAATCTCAACAATATCCTTCCGGACTTGTATGGTCCTTTCCTTGTAAGCATTTATGCATGCACAATCTTGTCGGACAAGTCACATATGACATCTCCCTCAGGCACCGTCGAGTCCACCCGTGTTGGAGGTCCACAGCGAAGGGAGTGATCACGACCTACTTGAGGTAGGGGTGTGACCATTTCATCTTCGGTGCTGGTTTTCATGACGGCGTCAGGTCGAGTTGCCATCCAGTACACCCACACCCCTATTCAATTATGATGAGGTTTGTGATGATTTGACTGGGCTTCTGCTTCGTGCTGACGTCACTCGAGCCACCGTCCCCGGCATCCTCTGCCGTGCCACGCGAAGTTGAATTCATGCCATCACGCTCGCTACAGACCACACCGCAGTTGCCAGGGGGCCTGCCTATGACCTCCCCTCCAAGGTCGTATCCAGAGAAACATCGTGATACTGCAGAGTCATCCAGAGTCCCACCAGTTTTCAAATGGCTTCAAACGAGGTTCAAGCAGACTAAGAAGAACTGGGCTTTACAACCGCCAGATCAACTTTCCACAGGGTCTGGTCCTCCCCTCAATCCTTCAAATTCCCAAGGTCAGGCGACAGCGAATATCGTACAAAATGGGCCTGCGAGGTTCGCTGCAGGGCAACGTGTGCGAGTGAGTGTTTTCTTCTTTGGTAGACAAAGGTGTGTGGTATGTCTGATGAAGTATGTATGTCAGCGAGCGGTCGCCGTCAATTTGGTTCGTTGTTCAGTTTGTTTGTTGGCATGTTGTTTATCCTGCGTGACAGGGTAAGAAAAATACCAAGGCTGCTAAATCAAAACATCCGATTAAAGACGCGTCCAGTGGTGGACAAGGGTCTGCAGGTACAAAGGAAGCGGGCGTCGTGTGTCTCTTTCCAGTGATGGTATTCTATATCACGAACCCTCACGTCCTATTAGGTGCAACATGCGAACGAGCCATCTCAACCCTCGGTCATGACAGGGGTTCATGTCACGGTGCGCATTCACTCTCCTGACTTGCATTGTTAGCCTCACAGTAGCATATATCAGGAAAAAGCGGGGAAAGCAACTCTCTCAGTCGCATTCAAGTTTGATTTGCCTGCATGGATGTTGTGTTTGCGCTGTGGTGCTGAAGATGGGAGGCATTGATGCAGGTGAAGGCTGGATTCGGGAGTTTAGCCATTTACTACGCCTTTCGTTGAGTCTGCGTCATTTCATGCGATGAGCATGAGTTCTAATACGCGCGTCCGCTTCCTTGAGCATAAGGAAGTGCTATTTAGAATATTGTGATCGATCGTCTCCTGAACGCATTCAAGACCCACGCCTGAAACCACAAGGGATAAATCATATATCTGCCAGCGGTGCCAGCATTACAGCGAATCCCGTAAGTGAGCGGTCCGACGAGGGGTTCGAATTCCGTGTGGACTATAGCACCAGAAATTTCTGGCCTTCTCCACACGCATTTGGGTTAGAACTGGAGAGCCCGGAGAGCTTTCAGGTCTTTTGGTCTGGGAGGATTCCAGTAGAGGAACTGGACCTTATCAAGTCAAACATATCGATACGGGGTGCAGGGAGCAGCTTGCCCAGCCTATCGCCGTTCACACCACATACATGGGAAGTAAAGGTATACTCCTCTGAGTTTCCGTAAGTAGGGGAAAGTGATGGCCGTCCCCGGCTGGGGAATTTCTACCTCCCCAATCGACATCAAGATATAGGTAAACAACAAAACATGGCTATGGGATGATTAGAATACGTGAGTATTGATGTGCATAGAGAACATGGATATACGTAACAGATAGATCATTAGATGGTTGGAACGAGTGAACGTGTTATAAAGTAGGACGAGGTTCACCTCACAAGAGATCTGTGAATAACGACAGACTAGATGAGATGTGCGACGGTGCTTGCATAGATCAGGTTTGTCCATCGTGTTCAATCATACGCCTTCATTACATTTTCCAGAGCGTCAGCGTCCACATCGAATGACGAGTCGGCCCCACTCCCTTGCGTCACTATCTCAGTTTGGTAGCGCTGCCGCGAGGGGCCGGTGTCAAACTGATCATCGTCGCGGCCTTTGTGTCACACCCACCCTTATTCTCCTGCATTGATGAGCAATGGCGGTTTGAAACGTGGAATCGTCACGGCCTTGGCGCCTGCAACGGAATATATTGTGAAGGCTGGAGTTGTGGGGCACGACACATGCCCAGTGGCGGAGGACCAGTACGGGTGCGCTGCGTCAGTGCTGGGGGACGTGACGCTGTGTTTGGCTGTGGTTTCGGTTTGAGCGCTGGGACACGAATTTGTGGCGGAGGCCCCAGTGTGAAAAACGGCATGTCCATTCCCGCATCGCTGTCTTCTTCGTCATCCAATTCCACGTACGTGGTGGTATCTGCGCGTGAGATCGGGACGAATATAGACCTCTCCCATTCCGAATCGGTTTCAATGACATCGATGACGCGATGACGTCTCGCATCGCACTGTCGCGTCGTTGAACGTGGGTTCGGGGAACTGGCATTGCGAGCAGTGGCATAATTGGAATGTTGGACTCGGACGCTGGGGCAGGTAGCCCGCTCGTGGGAAACGAGTCGCTGGCGACAGCCTTGGCCACGCTGCTTGTGGTTGTCATTTTGGCACACCTTGTTCCTTACAGGGCCACCGCCCCGAAGTCGTCCACGAGCTACACCAGAAATATGGTATATACAGTACCAGTTTGAATGCACACCATTCCCCACTCAAGTTCGTCATAGGAACCTTTGTCCGCTTGGCGTCTAATAATGTATCAATCGCAGACCCAGGGTTTTGTGACACCTTTGTATCCATTCACCGAAGATTGTTCAACACCGGAGACCGTGTCGATCATGCTCGTCAGAGGAAAATTGTCTCCCATATATGCTCCCAGAAGAGTGTCCTGGAGTTCGAGCCTATTGCTCGGCTCTACATTGATCGGCTCTTGAAGCAACGGGATCGATTGTATGATGCGGCAGTCAAAGGCGGGCTGGCACAGAAGCTGATGGCTGGTCTTGTCACGGTGGTCGCCTTTGGTTGGATGCTCTCCTCTCGCGTTTGACATCGTTGGTATCCGCTGTCTTGATCCCATTCCGAGGCTCTCCACTGACGTACTCCTCTAGGTGATCTCGCTTTTGGATCCCCGTTCGGTATGGTCCTCAAAGCCAAGGACTCCGCCCTCGTTGCCGTATCACACAAGTGAGGGTAGTACCTTCGATAGGCTGGTCACCAGACTAGATATCGGGAACGACAGCAAAAAGGGGTTCAGACTCCCAGTTGACTGCCTATATCAAAGGGAGTTTAACCCCACATGTTGTTCCTGAGCCAACCCCGGATCGTGATGCGGCACATTCGGAACCAGCCCAGGAAGTGACAGACATGATGCATGATGTCACGGTGCAGCTAGGACGGACAGGCCTTACTAGACTATCGTGTATATGAGCAAAGCATCAAAGCATAGCTGGTCTCACCTCAGCGTAGTTCGGGGGGAACGAGCTGAGGTGTGCTAGTATCGTTGGACCAGCGAATTAAATGGCCCGATGGCCAGGTACGAATTAATATCGAGTGGCGGTGGGCTGTCGGGCTGTCGCAATGAAACTCGAGGTACAATCTGAACGTCTCTAGCTGTCACGACGCACGACGGCTCAACGTTCAACCTCATCTGACACTTGTTTGACTCTGCCTATCTATGGCTATCTATGGGGTCGGACCTTCACGTTATCCGATGATTGTGGCTTTCATTATTTAAATACCATATTCAGTTCCGCGCTCTGCTTCAAGTTGTCCTGCATGGATGTCTCCGCATCCACGTCGTTTTACCGCTGGGCCGCATGGGCCGTTACTCTGGTGGTTTTCAAGTTCACCGTGGAAAAAGCCTTCTTGATACGGACAGCCTTTGCAAGGATAAAGTACGTCTGCAGCATATACATCGTTGTTTCCATCCTTGTGCCAGGCGAAGGCCAACTTCTACATAGGGATTACCCAGGCCGTGTACCCTTGTGGCACAACCCGTTCGGCACAGTGGCTCTTGCACTAGGTGCTACATTCCCTAGACCTGGCATGGTTGGACAGTATGCGGGGAAATTCTCGTGTATGTCTCATCTCTCCTCCGCATGCCATTGCAAACGAGCAGATTTCTAGCATACAAGAAATTCGGAGCCACATCCTTTGCGTCTGTCAGAATTTCAGCCGCTCAGCAAATCTTTTGGTTCGCAGACCCCGAGGCTGTACAAATCGTCGCTTCGGATCGACATACTTTCCAAAAAGATATCGCTTCATACGAGGTGATCAACTTTTACGGAGTAAATGTTATCAGTGTGGAAGGGTCTGACTGGAAGCGCCACCGTTCAATCGCTATGTCTGCCTTCAACGAGGCAAGCACTTACCCAATTTATCATTATTTGTCTAATCTGGGTACAAGGCAAACGTTGCGCTGGTCTGGTCGGAAACTCTGCGTGTGATAAATGAATGGTTCGAACAACTTGATGCTGCCGGACCTGATGTTGCCGTGGATATGTTGCCACCCATGACCCAGGTACGAGGTACAATATAATATCTGGTGAGCTGGGTTCAAATCTGTTTCAGGCAACACTTCTTGCATTTGCTACCGCCGGCTTCGGTAGACGGGTGTCCTGGACCGCCGATTCGGCGGCGGAGCCGCCTCCAGGTTGCAAGCTTACCTTTCGATCTGCGGTTATTGACTCCGTCAACAATGTTATTTTCAGAGCTTTAGTCCCAGGATGGTTTTACCAGCTTTCGTCGCTAATCAAAGTGCCTTATCTTTCCTCCCGAGCACTGTCGACTCAGCTGGCGTTTGACGATTTACGAACCCACATGCTTGATCTCGTGGCCTCTGCTCGTGCTGAAATTACATCTGGTGAACGCTCTGGGGCTTCAGGCGCAGCATTGTTACGAAACCTCGTCGTGGCTAACATGAACCAGGACGGGGACTCGAAGAGACTGACTGAGGGAGAACTGCTCTCTAACATATTTGTGAGTATGCAGTTGATATTCGCATTGCGCCGCTCAGCCATTCTGCTTTTAGGCTTTCCTCCTTGCTGGACATGGTTGGTTGATTTCACATTCTGCGAACATCAGTCAATAATTGATGTCACCCGCAGAGACCTCTGCTCACACCCTCTGCTTTGCATTTGTATTATTGGCCCTTTACCCAGAGTGTCAGAAAAAAATCTACGAAGAGGTCACTTGTTTATGGCCCGCAGATGTACTCGTCACACAATTATCGACAGTGAGCTTTTGCGACCCACTTTCATGAAAAAATTTCCAGCCGAAATTCCAACAGAACCACAAAGAATGCATGGACAAACTTGTCAGATTTCCGTGTATTTTTTGACCAAATCGGCACATACTGACGGTTTGCAAAGGAATATACTGTGGCATGCCTCCGCGAAACACTTCGTTTGTTCCCTGTCGAACCTCGCATGTCAAAAGACGTACATGCAGATACTGTCCTACCTGGGGCTCATTTCACCTTTGGATCAAATGGGAGTCCTGTCGAAACTGGAAAGTTTTCGATGGCTGTTCCGGCGGGGAGCGTCGTCGTCATGGATGTATGGGCATTGCACATGAACCGTGAGTGAACCTCGTCTTGGATGAAACCCATATTCGCCTCGTAGGGCTAACCATCATGCCGCAGCTCTGCATTGGGGGGAAGACGCGGCAGAGTTCAAGCCTGAGCGCTTCATCGACACCGAATTCTACACGTGGCCGAGAAACGCATGTAAGCGCCATGGTTCCATGACTGAGGTGACTCTCTAGATTCACGTTTGTGCACCTCAGATTTGCCATTCTCAGGCGGTGCAAGGTCATGCATGGGTCAGCGATTTGCGCTCGCGGAAATGGTCGGTATCCTTGCGAGCGTCGTGCGTCGGTACCAGATCCGAGTTCCGGATGACCTCGTGAACAAACCTTTTGAGGAACAGAAAGAGACATTGCTGAAATGGACAACTGGTATCACATTGACACCGTTGGACGCTCGCGTCAAGTTATGTCGGCGGGTCTAAACTTGGTTCGAACATACATTCCCTATTCATGTCTGCGTGTACTTTGTATTCGGCCTGTTGAGACCTGTGTATCGGATATGGTGTACATGTATAGAGACAAAACACTTGGACTCAAACCCCATGTGCCACGGAGGTGGCCTTCCATTGATTTAATTCCAGACCTCCCAGAAACTCGCAGTAAGAGCACCTTGTCCCTACGATAGAGTCCGAGTCCCCTTGGAGTCGAACATTAATGACATTGAGAAACTTGATCCGCGACGTTGTGGTGTAGGCTTACAGAAAAGAATCTGTGGATATCGATATCAGTGGTGACCGCGAGGAGTTGATGTCCTTTTTGGAACATTCCGCTGGGGACTGACGTTGGCGGTGACGAAGACGAAGGCGTGCGCACGTGGGTGGGCTGTGTTCCATATGCACCTTTCGCTCGTGATTTTAGCTGGCGGGAGAGGGAATTTGATGGGGGTGGAAGAGGAAAGAAGACAGTGGGGACAAAGTGTACTGGAGGTCCACTGGTCCCTGGATAATCGGTTGACTCGGGTACGCTCAGTTCAGACTCCTGAGTACCGTTCGGTATCGGGCACCCGAGTCACAAAAAAGGCAAGGTGTTTATGGAGCTCAACAGCAACTCTCTGCGTACTACCACAAGTCAACCCGAACACTTTATTACCTGACACTGCGGAACCTACGAGTGTGGAGGATGTCGTCCACGAAGACCAGTGCGTACTAGCAGTTCTCGCCCGTGATTGTGCAATGCTGAGGGTTCAGTAAGATGAAGCAATGGTGATTGAAACCGGTGGCGATGGTACGGTGTGGTCGGTCGCTTTCCACTCCGACGGGATGCATCTGTTGAGCGGGAAAGGGGATGGGCTTCGACAATGGCGAGTTGCAGACGGTCAAGAGGTTGGGGACTGTATACCAATGGACGTGAATGCCATTTCCGTGTCGCGGGATGGCAAGTGGATAGTCTGCGGGACTACCCGGGGCGCAAGCATATGGGACGTGGAAACCCAGGAAAAGGCCATCGAGGTGCAAGGCACAGACGACGTGGATGCAGTGGACATCTCACCTGAATCCACCAGGTTTGCCACCGCTGCTGGAAGACATGGTGACTACAAAGCAAGCATCTGGAACATCATCACCGGCGGGAGATTGGTTGGCCCCCTTCAACATGTCAGTTATATTGCAGGAATTAAATTCTCCCCGAACGGCGAACACATCGCTACCGTGGTCGACGAACGCTCCATTCGCGTCTTCGACAGTCGCAATGGTGACCAACTCATCACCATCAATGCCCGTACACCCTGGCGGGGTGCAACAACTCCCCTTGCATGGTCGAATAATGGGAAGCAATTTTTTGCTGCATCTATCAATCGTAAAATCAAGACCTTTGACGTGTCCTCCGGATCCCAACTGGCTGAATTCCAGGTTCACGGCGACGATGAAGTCATGTCTATTGCTTTAGCCACCAATGGGAAGTTCCTTGCTACCTTCGCAGGGAATTTCATATCGTTCTTGGACGCGTCGACGCTCACTCAGATTGGTCCAGTCATCGAGGACAGCGAAAGGATTCGATCGATTGCTCTCTCCCCAGATTGCATCCATCTTGCGACTGGAGGCCGCGAAGGGATTATCACCATTCGTAATCTCAATAACATCCTTCCGGACTTGTATGGTCCCTTCCATGTAAGCGTTCATGCATTCAGAATCTTGTCGGATAAATCACCTCCCGTCTTTCCCAACTTAATATCTCCCTTAGGCACCTACGGAATCCCTATACTATCCATGTTAATCTGTGTCCTTTACTCCAAATGGAATCGCGGCTCGCACTTGCGCTACCGTATTGTTCGTCTATTTTTGTATGCGACATGGTAGCTGCTTTTTGCCGCCCTCACACAATTCTACAAATCACGTTATTATGGGTGGGATGGTCGCCAAGAGTCTGAAGACAACGAGCACACTTACTATGTAACTGACAGTTTCGGGATCTCGCTTTTTAAACCACCTCGAGGCTTCCTTCTCATACGGCTAGTCCGACCATCCGACAGTGCTAGTGGAGCCATACGACGAGCTGCATCACGGCTACGACCAGTCAAACCTACTCGTTGATCTCCACAAGCACCTTGGCCTCTGGTTGCTCGACTCCTACCGATGATCTCAACGGTAGTAGTGGGCATTCCATATCCGATCTCTTTTCCTCGAGCGGCTCATCGTGGTGTTCCTCGCCATCGGCTTATTCGTCCTCACGATGACTGGCGTATTTGGGTGGAGACGCATATCGCAATCACACAAGGTGGTTCACCAGCCCATCACAGCGAACCGACGGCCCAACTCTCGCTGGGCCGATGCCCGATCCTTTGGGATGTTTGGCAGATCCAAATGTCGGGAAAAAGTCGCATGTCGAAGCGCCGCGATGGGACAATATCACAGTAAGACCCGTCGCCCAATCGAGAGGGGGGACGACAGCGCTGATTCTGCACTCACGCGGGGGTTCCAAGCCCGTGACAGCCATCTTGATGTTTCTGATTCCGCCCGTTGAACCATTCCCGCCAATCGGATGTGTGGATCCGGGCGGTGGTGTACCGTTTCGGATACTGAGATGCTTGATGTGCGCTCTCGAATGATTTTATTTGGTTGATTCCCCGCCGCTGCCGCCGCTCGCTGAGCCGGACGAGAAGATGGTCGTACTACCGGCATCACATTCATCGGACGAGATAGAGCGGGGCGACATTTCATCGCTGTAAGTTTCTAATATCATTGTCATGCGTACGCAAGGACGCTGTCGCAGCAGGACACCCGGGAAGGAGGTGCATCCGGAGCGGATGGAGTTGGGGGCGTTTAGTATTGGCACGATGGACGCGCCTTGGAGTGAAGGCGGGATGGACTGCGAAAAGCAGAACATAGATTAATACGCTTGAAGCACTGTAACATCATACAGTATATGTAGACAAACAAGCTTGGATTCAAACCCCATGTGCCACGGAGGTGGCCTTCCATTTTCTATTTATTTCAGACCTCCCAACAGCTCGCAGTACGTCCAATGATAGAGTGGAGTCGAACATGCATGACGTTGAGAGCTTGATCCGCGATGTCGTGATGCCTGCTTACAGACAAAGGATAAGCTCTCGATATCACGACGCTGAAGCCATACGTGGTTTCGTGGTTGTACCGCCTCTCGAACGGTGTCACAAGGTGGCTACATGATGATCGGAGATGGCGGCCTGATTCTCGAGGTCTGGTCCTGCAACCCTCCGATTTATGTAACTTGTATGGGAAAGACAGTCGACCCCTGTGTGGTGCGGGGAGCAGTCGAGGAGATTGAACCAACACTCTTAGGTGTGATTAGAAACGGCTCTAATTCTGCGGGGTATGCAGTCGATCTGCGTTCTGTAAACGTTGCGTATTGGTCACTGATCTCACAGATGGGTCCTCAGTGGACTGGATCTGTGGACACGGCCATTGCAGGCTACCACATTATCTGACACGGAATGAATGAGACCAGTGACGCAGGAGCTAGACGATGAATGTGATGAGTGCGAAGCTTGGGGCCGAAAACGATAACAAAGACAACCTTCGCGCACGGGCAGACGTCCATACAGCGTGATTGCACCAACTCCCAACAAGAGTTATGCCAGGGTCGATCCAGTCCTCATGGAGATTCTTCAGATCTTGATGCTCTCTTTTCATCCATGATCTCTTTGACGAGTCCTTCCAGTTTGTGCATCACTGTCTCGAGCCCGGAGAGACTCTTGATTGGGGATGACGCCGGAGAAGGTAGGTGAACAGGGCAAGCGAAGAGAGGGGAGCGTAGAGGGACGTACTGGTAGTCGACGGTATCCGCTCCAACATCAATGTCGAGGTCGATCATGCGCGTCACGTTCCATGCAATCTCCGTCTTGACCTCTGTTCACGTTTGACCCATAATCCTATAATACACAGTACGAAAAAGGCGACTGACCGGGTGCCAAACAGTTTTTAAAACAAACGCCAATCTCGCCCTTGGTGTGGGTGGTGACCGCGAGGCGTGTCTCGGCGTTGATGTCCTTTTTGGATGATGGCGCGTTGGCTAGAGGTGGGGACGACGTTGGCGGGGCTACGGTGTGGGTGGACTGCGTTCCATATGCACTTTTTGATCGGAATCTTGACCGGAGGGCGAATTTGATGGCAGTGGAAGAGGAGGAGGAGAGGACCATGGCTCAAGCTCAAGTGTACTAAAGGGGTCACTCCGCTCGACAATCTGTCGACTCGGGCACACTTAGTTCAAACTCCTCAGTACCGTTCCGCGGTTTCGGGCACCAAAGCTCACTAGACACCCGAGTAGGAACAGGCGCCAAAGACACGACGCGCATACGTGAACAGAAGAAAAGGGAAACGTGTTTGTGGGGCTCAACAGTAACTCTTGAGTCTCTGCGTACCACAAGTCAACCCGAACACTTTATTACCTGACACTGCAGAACCTACGAGCGTGGAGGATGTCGTCACCGAAGACCAGTGCGTACTATCAGTTCTCAGCAGTCATTGTATAATGCTGAAAATTCAGTAAGATGACCCAATATTGATTGAAACCGGTGACGATCATCCGATATACTCGGTTGCTTTCCACTCCGACGGGAAGCAACTATTGAGCGGGAAAGGGGATGGGCTTCGACAATGGCGAGTTACAGACGGTCAAGAGGTAGGGAACCGAATGCCGATGGATGTGAATGCCATTTCCGTGTCGAGGGATGGCAAGTGGATAGTGTGCGGGACTAGGGAGGGGGCAAGCGTGTGGGATGCGAAAACCCAGGAAAAGGCCATCGAAGTGGAGGGCACAAATGATGTGAATGCAGTGGACATCTCACTTGAATCCACCAGGTTTGCCACCGGTGCTATAGGAGGGGATGGCATCAGAGCGAGCATCTGGAACATCATCACCGGCGAGAGATTGGTTGGCCCGCTCCAGTTGCATGACGCTTACATCGATGGAATTAAATTCTCCCCAGACGGCGAACACATCGCTACCGCGAACGACGACTCCATTCGCGTCTTCGACAGTCGCAATGGTGACCAGCTCATCATCATCGATATCGGTATGCCCGAGTGGGGTGCAACCACTCCCCTTGCATGGTCGAATAATGGGAAGCAATTTTTTTCTGCGTCTAGCGATCGTAAAATCAAGTCCTTTGACGTGTCCACCGGATCCCAACTGGCCGAATTCCAGGTTCACGGCGACTCGGACGATGAAGTCTTCTCTATCGCTCTAGCCGGCAATGGGAAGTTCCTCGCTACTTTCTCAGGGCATTCCATCTCGTTCTGGAACACATCGACGCTCACTCAGATTGGTCCAGTCATCGACGACAGCAAACGGATTCGGTCGATTGCTCTCTCCTCAGATTGCAACCATCTTGCGACCGGTGAACTCAAAGGGACTATCACGATTCGTAATCTCAACAATATCCTTCCGGACTTGTATGGTCCTCTCCGTGTAAGCATCTATGCATTCAGAATCTTGTCGTACAAGTCAATGTCATGCGTCTTTCCTCTCTCCATTTTTAGGACCAATTCACAACGTCAAGTCCACCTGTGTCGGGGGGGCACATCGAAGCCAGTGATGATAACCTACTCGAGGTATGGGTTTGACCATTTCATTATTGAAGCTGCTTTTCACGACGGCGTCAGGTCGAGTTGCCGTCTAGTACACCCGCACCCCTATTTGATTATGATGAGGTCCGTGATGATTTGATTGACCTCCTGCTTTCGTGCTGACGTCGTTCAAGCTACCGTTCCCGGCATCCTCTACCGGGCCACGCGAAGTTGAACGCTCGTTCCAGACCCCACCGCAGTTACCAGCGCCC
>JBBPSD010000386.1:0-27069 GCA_038093415.1 Xerocomellus chrysenteron | reverse complement strand
CCACCCACCCACACACCCCACACACACCCACCTCACATGCTGCCGTCACATGCCCTATCAGGCTTGCCCTCCTCCTTGCATGCCCTCACTCGGCCTCACATGCCCTCATACACTCTCCTCACCTCACACGCCATTGCCATTGCTGTCACCGTTGTACACCCTCTCGCCCTCACTGTTGCATGCCCTTGCATGCCCTCTTCCTTGCCTTTGCCCTTGCATGCCCTTGCACATCCTCCCCACTTCACATCCTGTCACCATCGCCATTGCATGCCCTTGCACACCCTCTTGCCTTTGCACACCATCACCCTTGCATGCCCTCTTACCCTTGCCATCTCATGCCTGGGCCCATGTCGAGATTGGCCACCAGGATCCCATAGGGTCAAGCAGGTGGAGTCGAGAGGTGTTGAAGCTGAATGCAATGGGATGTGCTCCAGGAGCGATGGGAATGCATATGGCATCAAAATGAACCCTCAAAGTTGACAGATCATGCCAGGAGGTCAAATAGGTGAACAGCTGAGTCCAGAGTCATCAAGGGTGATTGGAGATGCAAAAGGCCATAAACAGTGGCAAATACGATGGGGAACACACCAGAAGTTAGGAGGATGAGTGCGCCATTGAAATGAATGTGCACCATCGAGATACAGAACTAGGAGGCCAGTTGGGCAAGTGAGGCGGACCAGGAGATGTCGAGGATGATTGGAAGCGCTGGAGCGATGCTGAATGCGACAAGACAAGTGGGGGACAAGGTGGTAAGGATGGTGTTACGCTTGGTTCGGGTAGAGACAAGCGTAGACTCAAAGATAGCGAAGGGGCGAGGGATCCTTGAAGGGCGTCTTCAAGGGACACTGGTGCTGGGGGCTTCCTCAGCAACTCTTAGCAACAATTGGTTGCGTTAAGAGGTTTCGAAGGTAACGTCAAGGAGCGCACACTCAAGAGTAGTGCGAAGACTCTTAGAAGTCCGGGGTTCAAGGGAGAATTGAGTAGATTCAAGTTAGGGGAAAAACTACAGGAAGTATCATCGTATATATATATGGGGACCCGGCGCACGGACCAAGCAGTGTTCGTAGCGGAAAAGCTAAGACGGATATAAGAGGAAAGATGGTCCGTGCGATAGAGAGGAGAAGACTGTGTAAAGAATTACGCAGGAAGAGAAATAACATCCGTGGAAAGAGATAAGAAAGAAATAAGGCCATGTGCGGCATAAAGCAATGGAAGCCAAGTTTAGGCGTAAGGTGTCCGCAAAGGACGATGAGAAGTTAGTCCAATACAAGAACGAGTCGTCAGACGAGCGATGCAAGAAAAGAAAAAGACAGATCGTAACAGATGGCACAATGAGTGGCACACATCATAACTCAAACCAAGTTGGTACAACCTTGCTAGCTGATACCGAGGCAGATCAGCATGGACAGCACAAGTGAATGAAGGCGGATGTACCGAGACCATCCACACCACCCAAAGATGATCCCAGGCGACCTACCAAAGCTGTCGACCCACCATGCCGATGTGGACAACTCAAGAGACAATCTAGAAGAGTCAGTAATTCAGAAAGACCTACCAGGTCACACAGGCATGTCAAGGCCGTATCGGGCGGATCAGATGTGTTGTACATACATTATGTATATGGACCGGAGATGGTGGTAGAGCAATCCCAAGGTGCGATATATGAAGACAAGGCCACTGGAGCTGATTGAAGACAGACTGCGCGCATGCAGGCAGCACAACCATTACCTGACTCGCAACCATGGGAATCCCACTTCGCTTTGGTGGGACCAAATAGAGTACAAACCATTGGCTACAAACCGATCCCTGGGTCATGTGATTCTGCCCAGGGGCCGCCGAGATATAACAGTTTTAAAACAGGAACACCATTGTCACAGTTTTTGGACTTTTGCTGTAAGATATTGGATCTCAACCATACAAGAGGTTATTTGCTGTTGTTTGGTGATACAAATACAGATATACATATAAACAGGTCTATGGACACCCAGCCACCCAAGCCCTGGCATTGATGGCCTGGCCCAGGCTTCTTTTTAGTGTTTTATTTCATTAGTTACCACAAATACATACCATTGTACAATCCATGTTGGGGATCCAAGTTACACAGAAGCATGAGAGGTGCACCAATTTTCAATTCCAGCTTGTGAAGAGGAAATCCAGAGGAATCAAGTATACATATGTATGTAGAAACTCTGGAGGGATGTATTCATACTCTTGCTCTGTGACTGAGTCTGCACTATCATAGACTATCTTGTCAGCAGGCAGAGATGTGAGAATGGCAGTATTGATATCACTGACATCCACATTTTTTGCAGCTAGAATTGTATGATCCAAAAAGTACTCATCGTGCACAGGATGATTTTGAACTGGATCAAGAAGTCCTCCATATAATGCAGCAATCAGAGATTGAATATTGTTGCCACAATGCATGTATTCAGGAAAAACAATCTCATTTTCAGCATTGATACCATGGCCAGCACCAATTTCTAGCAACCATTCTGCAAACCGCCTGCACTCTACATTTTGATCCAAGCACATGTTTTGACGAAGATGGTAAAGCTGAATTTGATGCCAAAGGTGTTATCTGCATAAAGCAGCACCAACTATTTGCTCTCTGTATCCATGAGGAATTACTGGAAGTGTTTGGCAGAAATCCCCTCCAAAAAGCACAACAATTCCACCAAATGGTACATCACGTCCAAGCAAGTCCCGAAGAGTACAATCAATACTTTCTATCACATGACGATGCTGCATAGGTACTTTATCACAAACAATAAGAGCAGTCTGACTCAATAGCTCATGAAGTTGATCATTTTTTTTGATGTTGCAAGTGCTGGCCTCATGAACAGGAATGGGAATTTTAAAGCGTGAATATGCAGTATGTCCACCTGAAAGTAGGAGAGATGCAATTCCAGATGATGCAACACAAAGAACAATTTTTCCTTGAGCACAGACTACAGCTGCAATAAGATTGAAGAGGTATGTTTTGCCACAACCTCCAGCACTGTGTACAAAAAAACATTCTCCGTGGCCCACTGGTTGCTGAACAGCATTCAGGACCTCATCATAATCAATTCTTTGTTCATGATTGAGAGTTGTAATCTCATGCTCTCTGATACCCTGAAGTGTTTGTGGATTATAGGCAAGTTGCTCTGCCACCAATCAGTTACCCTCTGCTGCAGCCCAGTTTCCTTGAGGAAGGGGCATCTCAGGAAATTCTCTTAGGCTTTTGCCATTTTTGCGAAGTGCCAAATTAATGAGATGAAGACCATATCATAGACCTGATTTTCTTCAGGTTGAGGCATCATGGGAAAAGTCAATGCATACAATGTTCCAAATTATCACAGAGGTGTGCACATGTTGCCTCCCATAGTTGATGTGGATGTGTAGGATGGCAAAAAAGCAAAATGGTGACAAAGTGATTGCACTTTTCTTGTCCTGTATGCATGCCAGCAGCTTCTTGTAAACACAAAAGCCATTCTTGATCATCATCCAAGAGTCCTCTGGTCTGGCAGGCATTCTTGAATGTATCACAAAGAACACCATTTACAGTCCGCAAAACCTGATAAGAGGTAGCAGCTAGAAAATAAATTAATGAGTCATTTGAACTTGTAGTTAAGAAAAACAAAATACCCTTGACAGCTGTGAGCAAAAGTCTAAGATAAAACGCTCACCACCATTGGGTGGAACAGAGTACATTCGCCCAATTGCCCTATGATGTTGCTGTGGCTTCCATTTTTCTTGTGCCCATACAAACCTTTTTGGAAAGTCTTGATAAAGACAATCATGTGCACCAGCACCAATACAAACAGCATCAGCATTTGCCTTAAACCATCCTAATAGCTGAGTGTCTTGTGTGGTAGCTCTCTCCAAAACCTCTTGCGGTGCATCATCAACACCATACAAAACATTCTGCTCATTTTCCAAATAAACAGGAAGTCTGTACACAAATGGATATTCCAAATGCATGGACAACTCCAATAGATGTCAAACTGCTTCAATAGATGGGTTATATCTGCTGTCAAGATAAGATTTGACCTTATTGTGTCCTTGAGTTTCCAATGTAGCATGATCAGGACCCTTGTAGATGTACTTGTGTGTGTACTTGACAGATTTGATGGAAGCACAGACTTTTACATTCATATGGCATTGAAACTGAACCAATAGCTGTCTATTGTGTGGAACTACATGCTGATTGGTAAAGTTATCTTCATTTTTTTGAACAGCATGTCCATTGTCAGGTCTTGCATATTCAGGATAGCCATCATCATTCATTCTTGTTTGCTCACAAAAGGATTTTGGAAAGTGTTTTTTACATCTTCCATTGTCCAAGCACCTTTGTGGAGTGCAAGGTCCATGAAGCATAAAGCGTGTAACAACACCATGGAGTTGTGGGTGCATATTTCCATCAGGAATCTGATGAGTGCATCAACTTGTTGCACATTACAAATCTTGTCCTGATCTTTTAGAAATATAAGAAGATGCATGTGAGGTAGACCACACTTCTAATATTCAATGGTATACACCAAGCCAGTAACAGCTCCAAAGTAGCCATTGTGTATAATCTTCAGCAAGGCTTGTTGTTTTTGATAGAAAACACATGCCACTATATCAGGTCGATCAACAGACTGTTGTCCTATAAAAAATAAAATAATGTTTAAATCAAGTTGGAAAAGTGAAATGAAATGAACATACCTGGCAGGAGATTTTCTGAAATTTCTTGCCAATTTGCATTTGCAGTCATTGTCAAGAAGAGATCTGACTTTTGACAATCACAGCATATTGCAAGAGAATCCTAAAGAAGTTGCTGCATATAGCGTGGACTTCCAGAATGAGATGAAGGTAGAACAATGCTTCGACCAGTGTCTTGGAGATTGACATTGGGATCTTGTGCAACATGGTCTCGTAAGCCACTATAGAGATCTGCCCGAATTTGTCTCTGATTGTGAACAATCCAAGTGAGATTGGACTGCTCTACAAAAGCCCAAGCATTACAAATGTATTGTTGAAATAACCGTGCTCCATGGAAAAGATTTCTGGGTTCAATCTCTTGTGGACGGATGTGAATGCGATAAGCATAGTACAAAATTTGGGTAAAATGCTTTGATCGGTTTTGTCTACCCTGATTTTGTTGCAGTTCCATGCCAAGATGCCAGTCATGTTCACCTTTTGGAAATAGCAAAACATAGTGCAATGTGGAGTATGCACAATGAAGGTGGCTAATGTGTCGTAAACCACCTCCTTCAAGGTGCAAGATAATATCACGATTTTCATTCAAAACTTCTGTACCATCTCCAGGAATGACTGCTGCAATTTCATTGGCAATTGGAAAATTATATCTTCTGACATCGGTTGCTTCATTATAATGTAACTGTACACGAAGATCACTTTGATTTGCTTCAAGTCTTGCATTGAGTATCTGATGAGCATGCTTGAACACTTGAACATATGGATGATGGTTAAACAGCATATCATTCGGCTCTCGTAGAACATCTGCATTGAGATTTCCATTACATTGCTGACAAATTGCCACTGCTTCATGGGGATCATGGATGTAAGGCTGTGCAAAGCTTGGAACCTCATTTTCCCTAGGCAATAAACTGCCCATCAAGTGATATAGTCCTCCATGTATGCGAAATGCTGCTGGACCAGGACCTTGTATAGTATGGCGATCCACCTCAACTCCTAAAGAGGTGAATGCAAATGTGTTGTTGTATTGGCGTACATTGTGAACAAAGTCTCGGTTGTTTTCATATAGTCTTTGAAGCTCTTGTGGCCACTGAGGAAGTGTAGGAAGCTGTACTTTTCCTTCCAAGCAACATATGCCAAAGCGCTTTCAAGCACGTGTAGACTTGCTAAGCTTTTCACAGTCAAAATGCAAAGCATGACATTCAGGGCATTGTACATCCATAGGGCCAAGGTAATGGATTTGTATAGGCTTAGCATATACTCTTCCACCAGGAGGCAGTTGAATAGGAGGGGGATTGTTGCCAGGTGAAGGAAATAAAGGTCCATTGTTATGACCATCAGCATCTGAGTCAGAACTTCTATTATCGGAGTCAGGAGGTCCAAAAGGTCCAGGAGCAGGCTGTCCTCTAATTTGCACATGATCTTCCTGGTATTGCTCTTGGGAAAGCTGATTGTGCTCCTCGTATAGTTCATTCTATAGCTGTTGCTCATTTTGTTCACGGTTTTGTTGCACCTGAGTTGCCTCCTTCTCCTCTATTTGCTGGCAAACTTGCTCATGTTCAATTGCTGCATGTGCTTGTACTTGTTGCCGAATCTTCTCCTGAGCAATTGCTTGCTGTTGCAAATGCTGCTCTTGGCAAATACGCTCTAATTGAACACAATGATGCTCCTGGTCAGCAGGCTGTGGTTGAATTTGGGGTTGTTGTCTAGTACGCCTAGCATTACGGTTTTGAACACATTCCTCATGTGTATTCTGGAAATTGTCCATCAGATTTTGATGATAATTTACACGACCTTTACCATATGCTGATTGCATGGGTGGTGGTGGAAAATGTGGACCATTTGGCTGAGGATGCTGAACACGCCAAGTACATTGAACCTCATGATGCTCTATGGCATTGCAGGGTAATCCTGGATACTGATGTATTGGAATAGAAGGATGACTCTATGCAAGTATAATTAAAATATATACAAAATAGTTGAAGGTGAAATACTTACCAGAAATGCAGCAGGTACATTATGTGGAGGTGAAGGAGGTTGTGGATATGGTGGCCAACGAAATGGTGGGGAACCCAAAAGATGTTGATCTCGCTTAGCTTGGCGAGCAGCATTTTGTGCACGTTGTGGTGAGGTTGGAGGAGTTGACATATTTCTATCTAGTATTGATGTATATGTAAAGAAAAATTGGCTGTAGTAAAACCAGGGATCCAGGTCTTTCAGTGACCCTTCTACCACTTCCTGGCAGATATCCAGTCAATCACCAACCTGGACTATCTTAAAAGTATCAATGCTATGTAATGAAATAGGTATTTGAAAACACTGGATAACCTATATGATAGACTCAGCCTGGGACTACACGACCACAGTAGCTCCCAGTTGTCCTTCACAAACCAGGCATGATCCTGGAGTGGACTAATCACTCTCAAGGGAGAGGACTGTGAAAATTGCTATGTAGATGAGACACAAATCAGCCCTTCCTAGGGGCTTCTCTAAAGGTGTTGAGGGAAACAAAAATGAAATCTTAGATAATGACCTAAGGCACCACTTAACACTGTGGATCGCATATACAAAGAGATCAATGGATAGTATGAGGGAGCACCATTTCTACCCAATATATGACACTCCAAGATTCTGCGAGTAGATCTAATCAGCCTTAAATGTGTTCCATTGTAAAGACCATGAATGGGATCCAGGTTGCGCAATAGCATGAGTGGTGCATCAACTTTTAGCTCTAGTTGATGAAGGGGAAATCCAGAGGGATTGAAAGTGTTAAGAACCTCTCTGGCTGGATATAGTCATATTCTTGATCAGTGACTGAATCTGCACTAAGATAGGCGAATTTTTCTTGAGGTGTAACGGGATTGAGAATGGTGGTATTGATTTCATGGACCTGAGCATTCCTGGAATTGAAAATTGTACAATGCAGAAAGTATTGATTAGGGAGCTGCTGGTTTCCAGTAAGGAGCTGGGAATAAATGGCATTGATGAGGGAAGGCATGTCATCACCACAGCGCATGTGTTCAGGAAGTATGAGATCTCCATCAGTTACACCAATGTATAGAAGCTACTGTGCCCATTCATCAGATTAAGGATCTTGACCAAGATGCATGTTTTGATGAAGATAGTGAACAGTCATGTTGGGCCAAAGATTGGAGTGGGTGAGAGTAGCTGGAACAATTTGTTCTCTTGATCCATGCTGAATAACAGGCAGAGTTTGTCTAAAATCTCCACTGAGAAAGACAGTGATCCCTCCAAATGGACGATCTCTATTCAGCAAGTCACGTAGAGTATGATCCACAGACTCCAGAACAAAATGGTGTTGAGAACCTGCTTGATCCCAAATAATAAGAGAGATCTGCTGAAGGAGTTGATGAATGGGGTCATCCTTCTTGATATTGCAGGTACTTTGTTCATAAATAGGAATGGGAATCTTGAAGCATGAATGTGTTGTATGACCACCAGGAAGTAGAAGGGAGGCCAATCCAGTTGAAGCAACACAAAGGACAATTTCACCTCTTGCATGAACAGAAGCAGCAATCAGGCTTGCCAGATCAGTCTTGCCACAACCACCACCACTGTGAAGAAAGAATGGTGATCCAAGAGAGTTGATGACACTATTCATAACAGCATTATAAAGAATAGTATGTTGAGAATTGAGGGTGGGTAGGCCTCTTTGAACAAACTGCTGCAACTCCTGTACATTATATTGGCATTGTTCATTGATGAGCTGGTTTCCTTCCTGGTGGCCCCAATTTTCCTATGGTAGAGGCATATGTGGAAAATCCTGCAGGTGTTTTCTATGTCTTCTAAGGTCTTGGGCTATGAGGTGCAATCCATAGTCATAGATTTGCTCTTGGGTGGGTTCAGGAATATGAAGGACATTGATAAGGTGATGTTGCAAATCATTACAAAGATGATCTCTGGATGCCTCCCACAGGCGGTGAGGATCCACAGGACCACAGTGGATCATGATGATGATGAAAAGGTGTCGTAGTTGAGAACCCATGCTAAAGTAAGCAGCTTCTTGAAGATATAAGAACCATTGCCTATCATCTTGCAAGAGACCACATGCACAACAGGCCTCTTTGAAGGAATCATAAAGATGACCATTGACAGTTCTCAGGTCTTCATAGAAGATAGGATCTATAAAAGACAATTATTAATTATCATCTATATATATCATGATTATGATCAATCTTACCTTTGATCACAGTGAGCAAAAGACTTAAGTAGAAGATTTTCCCTTGGTTGGGATAAGCAGCATACATGCGTCCAATGGCCTTGTACCTTTGACGAATCTTCCATATAGCACGGTGAGACTCCCAGACAAAGTTCTTTGGAAAGTCCTGATAAAGGAAATTATGTGCTCCAGCAGCAATGAGATCAGGGTCATGATTTGCCTTCAACCATCCAAGCAGTTTAGTATTCTTGGCATTCTGGACCACTTGATCAATTTGAGCACCAGCTTGAAACACCACAGATTGTTGACCTGGAAGATGAATTGGTAGATGATAGACAGCAGGCCACTTCATATGCATAGGGAATTCAAAGATATTATGGCATGCTTGAGTTGGAGGAGATGTATCTGGCATCAAAATAGATATGAATTTCATCATGGCCTTCTGTCTGAATTGTAGCGTGATCAGGACCCTTGTAAATGTATTTGTGGATATATTTGACTGCTTTGATGGAGCCACAAACTTTTAAAATGATATGGCAGTCAAATTGCACCAAGAGTTCTTTGGGATGAGGAACCACATGTCTATTGTCAAATACATCCTGATGCTTTTGGACAGTCCTGCCATTTTCAGGGTGAGCATAATCGGGATAGCCATCCTCCTTAATGATGGTGTGTGGAGTATAAGCCTTGGGAAATCGCTTCTTGCAGACATTGTTTTCAATGCATCTTTGAGGGGAGCAGGGACCATGCAGCATATATTGGGTGACAACAGAGTGAAGTTGAGGATGAAGATTGAGTTCAGGAATCTGTGCTGAAATAACAGCATCAATCTGCTCCACAGTCTGAATCTTGTCTTGTTCTTCCAAGAAGACCAGAAGATGCATATGAGGTAGACCTCTTTTTTGATACTCAATGGTGTAAACAAACCCAGCCACTTGTCCAAAGTAGCCATTATGAATCTTCTTCAAAAGCGCTTGCTGCTTTGCATGAAAGACTCTAGCAACCAGATCAGGTCTGTCCACAGTAGTTTGACCTATAGTCATATACATATGATTAGTGGTTATACTTAAATAGTAGATAGAATGGATGTATATACCTGGCAGAAGATTTCAGGTGATTTCAGGCCAGCTTCCATTGGCAGTCATAGTTAGAAAAACAAATGGCCAAGGAGTCCTGCAGGAGTTGTTGCAGCAGGCCCACCCACCGTTCCACGGTCTCCACACCTGTCCAAAGTGATCCGGAACCAAGCAGGTTTACAGATTCCCACCCCATCTCCTTTTCAGACAAATCATGCAATATGGACCTCGTTACAGGAGGTCTCGGCATGCAAATTGACGCCAGAGCATCCACGGTTGAGTGGACTAGTGGCCAGCATACAGTGCTGCCATTCTTGCCAAAGAGAGACAAGAGACGACGGATGCGGAATGTCCTTGAAAACAACGCCTGCTATGCTCAAGACTTGGCCAAGCTGCCAGAGGCCGGCCCTCATAGTTCACAGGTAACCTTTTTGGATAAGAATACGGACGGGTCAGAGCTCTTCAAGCTCGCTCAAGAGGCGTTATCTCAAGACAAGGTTGTTGTTGTTAGGGGTTATGTCGACACTCATGGGTTTGATTTTAACATTGGGGATCTGCACGCATACTTCAGCGTCACCTCCCACAGACCTATTAAGGCCCATGGTAGGCCCAAGCAGTGGCCTTTTTATTACCCTTTAACCCTTGTTTAGATATGGCCTTGCTGGTGGCAGACTTCTTGAAACCCCATGTTGACAGCACAGTGCAAGAGTTCATGGACGACATCATGAACAAAATGGTCTCAAGGGTTGTTTTGGGGTTCCCCCTCCCTCAATACTGCCTACCTTGGCCGTTCGAGTAAGTTTCTAACCCTTTTTAACATGTCCGTGACTCATCCAGGGCTAGGAAACTTGATGATGGCCTTTCACTTGGTTGGGCCCAAACACAGAGCCACATTTCTGTCAATGATGCTGACATCCCAGTGGATGTCTGCACCGTGCGCTCTTGGGGGCTAGGCCACCACACAGCGATAATGACCTACCCACACCACGATGCCAAAGCGACCTTTGCGATCATGCAGTCTGCGGTGAAGAATTGGGTCATCTTTGAGCTGGAAAATGCAATGAGAGAGCAACTCCCTGAGTTCCTTACACAAATTAGCAGCAATGAGGCCTACCTTCCCAGCTACAAGGAACGGCTAAAGGCAGAGACAATCCACTTGTATACCGGCGACCTCTTGTGAGTCACACCTTTTCCAACATTCTTTTCTCATTTCTCCATAGGATAATGCTGCCAGAAAAGCACCATATGGTATACACGCCGGTGGCAGGCTTGTCTCGGGGAGGCCACTCTTTCAGCCTTGACACTATGCACCTGACAGAGCTTTCGAGGTCCGTGGACTCAGAGGCGGGAAAGTATATCACCAACGACTTCCATCTGGGCACCTTGGAGACCCTATGTAGGTTGGTCATTTTTCTCACCGTATTGCCCAAGTGGAGAAGTGAGTCATACCTTTTTTTTTGGAGTAACCCACTGAACAATGTCACAGAGTTATACAAGTGCTCTCTGGTAGCACTCTGGGGCATGGTCATACACCATGAAGCATACATCACACAGGACGCAGATGTCCAACAATCTATGATGCTCCCTATGGCCAAGAATATTGCCAATGCCGTTCTGGATATGTTCGGTCTAGGTAGCTGTGAAGGCTACTTTGCATTCCTCAGGAAGGTCTTTGACCGAGGTGAAGAGGTCGAGGTTCATGACTTCTTACAGCTATTTAACTGTACCTAGGCCGTATATGGTTTTGTTTAGCTTATACTACTGGCTACTGCTAATGACACCCCCTTGTTTAAACCCGACCTAGATGCTTGGTTCAGGGTCAATTGACATCCTGGATGGCGCAACGACCCATCAGCACATGAGAGACAGAGGGGGTCAGTGAAGAGTCAAACTTAATGGGCCAAGGGGCTGAGAGGGAGAGTACGGAAGTCGACACCAACGAGACATGTTGAGCGGAGAGTGCCAAGGCATCTCGCCCATACATATGTCCACACGAAACTGAAACAGTAATGAGGACATTGGCCCTCCGAACCCACACGCAAGCTGCGCAGGGCCGATGAGGCCAGTGGGTACGTTGCACCATCTCAGGTATCATGAACCTGTTATAAACTCCTTATAAACCACTTTTATACCATGGAATATGTTGGATTAGCTACAGCTACATGCAAAACGTTAGACCGCTCTGCTCTACGCTTGACTCAGGATTTTTGTTTACATGTGGCGTAGTACAAACACCGCTTATCCAAATATAGTTGTCATGCAGGTTTCTCACTTCCAAACTGGAGGTCCCGCCGATGTCATGATCATGCCCACAAAAATCATCGCCACATTCCATGAGTAGCAAAAGAGCAGATCATCACAATGTCTGCCCATATGCGCCCGAGTCAGATCACTTGAGCTACTGGAACCAGCATGAGAACCATTCTCCGGACAAAGGAATTGTGGTCGAAGACAGGCACAGTCCAGCGAGATCTGATCCAGCAAGGCCGACCAAGAAAATTGAACTCCGTCGATCTTGTGGTATGTTCTCACCTAGAGTTAGAACTTCAACTCATCATTCTAGTTTGAAGGCTGTATTGAGCACACACCAGACATCTACATCTCAGAACTACAGCAAGAGGTGGCATGTGGCATCACAGCTCATGATATGTATGACCATTGTATGAGCCCTTCAAAAGAGAGGTTCTTCGAGGATGAAGGTAAGTTTGATAGCTACTACCTTCAAGTTAGCAGTTTTGTACATCACTAGTGAGCTTTGTACAATCATCTATTTACTCAACATTCTCCTTGGTATGAACTTCACTTTGAATTTCGGTCAAGTCAATGACCTCCCTTCTGTGTGCGAAGTGTGAGACGAGCTGCATGGTCCTGAAGCTTTTTTACAATCCTGTGAGGCAATTGGGGCACTCAGCATTTGGCGCTGCAGCATGCTAGAGAGTGAGTGCTGACTCGGAGCAGTGAGTACCTGAGTGTGACAGCAATGTGACCTGGTTTACCAATCTGTTTGGTTTACTCCACAATATAAACAAAAATCCTGAGTCGAGCGGAGAGCAGAGCAGTCTAACGTTTTGCATGTAGCTGTAATACAATTAGCTAATATACAAGCCACATCCTATGGCGGAATACCTGCACAAATAATGCATCACAAAAAAATTAGCATTGCACTGCAAAAATCCAGCCCATCATGAAATTTCGACCTGTCGCACCATTTTTTTGCCCCCATCGCACCGCTAAAAATGCCCCTCAGTTTTTATCTTTGTTGTTATAGTGTCTAGTACATTGAAGTATCTACATATATAGGTTTCGGAGGAAGGGATGACAGTGACAACTCGCGTATGCGTTACCGAGACTTGATGAAATTGAGTGCGAGCTTCTCCCGCCATGCTTGACGAATGTCCTGACGCTCCATTCGACCGAACCACTTGAGGAAAGGGGACGGTATCCACCAAGTTAGGACCCAGCATCGACACGCCGACATCTCCTTGACAACCTCGGTTGTCTCATCTTCCATGATCTCACCCGCGAGAGCCTCTTTAGTGATCAATCCTTCCTTATCAACATTTTGGAACATGTTCCTTGAAGGCATGTGGAACTCAGAGCTGGAGTTGGAGTTGGTCTGTTTCCGATTGGATGTCAGTTGTCTGTGAAGCTCAATCACAACGGTGGCTTGTAGGGAGCTCAGAGCGGTGGTGTACATAGTAGGAGTGAGGATGTGGACAAAAGCCCTGGAGGGCTTTCCAGCCCGAAGCACTGTGAGGGTAAGCGAGCTGCGAGGGTGGGATGGGCACCAAGCAGGTCACTGAGCGAGCCCATGAGCAAAGTGCAACGGACAAGTATAGCTTGGACGTCCATGCAAGATGGTGTGGTGGGTGGGTGCAAAACGAGGAGCTGGCGAGGCACTCGATGTGAGGGAGCCAGCTTGCTGGCAACTGCCAAGGGCGAGATGGCGGTCAGTGGCACTGCCACCTGACAGCCAGAGGCGAGCCAAGAAGCTCCCACATCTGAAGTGCAAGTGAAATGAAATATGCAGTCGGCAGAATTTTGATGCCTTATAGATGTTTACGGACATGGGACAGAAGTGTCTGATTGGCTGGATAAGTCCGATTTCGTGTATCGGAGGGAGACAGAGTGCTTATCACGATCATTGTCAAGATAAATTGTTATCATGATTATCGCCATCCATCTTTGCGCTGGGTCTGAATAAAGGCATGGAAAGACAACTACTACTGTGATCGTACATGCAAAATATGGAAAGTATCTTTGTCAGTAAATGTGTTCAAGTAGTATCTCGTATACCCCTCCATGCATGTCTTGCCACAAGGAGGAACATGAGGAAGTGCAGTGTCGAACACCGGTACAAGATCCAGCAGCCGAACCACTTCAGTGAGTGGAACAATACCTGTTGTGAGACCGTTCAAAGGATTAACACGTTCGACCTGATGTAGACCAATACTAGGTCTACCAGCAGACAATGGAAGGATTCAAAAGAAGCGAAAATAACAAAGGGGAGAAGCAGTGAGATACATATGATGGCAGCTTCTTTCTTGATTTCGGCATGAAGATTGCCCAGACTTGGGCAACATCTAAAAAATGAGTGAATAGAGAAGGTGGGGGGATTGAACAAGACCATACCGTAGAAAATACCATCACCTGGGCACGAAGTAGAACTGCATTGCAGTGGCCATATGGGTATTTGGTAGAGGGGGGGTAAGCCTGAACAACTTGGCTTTTGTCTATATACATATATAATGAGTTCAAAATGACAAATGTAATGGAATGCGGAACTTGTTCCAAGTCAACATGTTCCCTTGAATGTCCCACCCACACATTGGGTTACCATGCGAAGCTTGATCAATGTAAGATCACATCACCAGTGGAAGGTCTGTAAAATGATAGAGTGCCTGCATTTCCATCATTGATAGTGCACTATGGTCAGGTTGGACAGTGACATGGAGGGCAATATCTCCTTATGCCGAGACTATGCTGTTTGGATCCTCGAAATGGTTGCAGAATGGGCGCGGGCCATGGAATGTGGACTTCTTATTGGGTTGAACATGCTGAATGAACTCGAGGGTAGAGTCGATGGTCGTCACTGCCTTGTGCTCAGTATTGACCACCGTGTCTCAGGCAGAGTGTTCTGACAGCCGGAGAATGATATAGAGGTCAAAAAGACGCAGGCTCTCCTCGTGGTTAAGGATATCCATGACCTGGTCCACAAATGTATGAGCTTGACGGCTCGTGCGCTGAAATGTTGTTTTACAATGTATAATCAATAAATGTTCCATCACGTCAGCGGTATACTGGATGAGAGCACCATTTGCTTTTGTTTGGTGCCCAAAGCTCTGCATAACTTCCAACTTAGGAATTCTGAAATGATTCATCGGCCCTTTCGTGCCCTTTTGCGCCCCAAGAGTAATGATGCTCTCCTTCCCAGCATGAAATTCCGCTAGAGCATCTTTCATAGTGGCAATCGAGGAGTCAGTATGCACAGGATCTTGGGCATGGTAAATGAACTTGACCATTGCACGAATGGCGAGGATGAACTCGTCTGTTGCTCCACCTGCTCCATCCAATACTGGCACTATTGTCCTTTCCAAATCATGGTGGCTGCAGCCAGTCATTTGGAGAGATTTGGATACTCCGGATGTGAAATGATGGTATGAGACATGCCGGTGTAAGTTCATGAAGTGGGTGTCGAGGGTGTGTGAACCAGCTACAATTTTGCACCAGTCAAGGGGATGGTTGAAGAAAAATTTGTGCCCATTGTGAAGAATCTCGCCCATGAGAAATAAGAAGAGCTCTGCAAATTTCCAGTCCTGCCAGAATGGTTTGTGTACACCTAAGAGCTTGAGGGCCTTGGCAGCCTTTTGGAAGGCTGCGAGGTCCCAAGGATCAACAGCATTGCAGAGTTCATTTATCTGACGAAGTGTTGCCTCGCGTGTTCGTGGAGGAGCTGGGGTAGGATCTCCAAATTGAGGCATCTCGGCAGTGCTAACAGGAGAGGCATTCTTGGACACGCATGCAATGAGCTGTTGCTCAGGAAGGTCGGTGACATATGAAATGAGAGGGGTATGGCATTTTCAGATATGTCCGCTGGCATCGACGAGAGCGCAGCCATTGGATGCCGCCTCTTTCAGACCAGCGGTTATGATGTCTAGCGACCAGTGGAACAGCTGTGCTGAGAGGATGGTTCAGAAATCAGGATGGACTTTGAACTCTGGGGAAGGGATGAATGCAATGCAATGCCATGCATGCGACGTTGCTTGCATCCTGACGTCTGACTGGATATTGCCGAGGGTTTGGAAGATGGGGTGCATTTCAAGGCCACCGATTTCAGATGCTTGCGACCCAGTGAAAAACTCATTATATTCATGCTCCGCACCACGCATAACCTTGTGGGGTCATATGTCATGTAGTTCGCAAATATTGGATTAGAAAACAGGTCCTTCGCCACTTCTAGGCCATCACACCATATCAAATGAATGTCTTGTGTCGTCTCATATCCCTTGAGCTGAATTTTGGTAGAACTCCACTTCAGCCCTGAATGAAGGCTTCCAATCCAGCTGAATGGTCAATCGACATTCTCAAAAGATGGCTTTGGGTGGGTATCAAACTAGTTGGGTGCGGTGAGACAAAGATCAATCAAACAGAGCTAAAATGCATACCCATCGCAGTTTCAAGAATTCAGATATCTGCATTTTGTTCAGGTTCAGCGCCAGAAATTTGGCAAGTTCCCATTCCCCTTCGTCTTTAAATGGATAGTAGACGTTGTGATCGCGGTGTCTCTCAAATTTGTGTGTCTTCAAGCAGTCCAAAGAGTGTTGACCAAGTCTGTAGATGGCTCCAGAGTGCTTGTGATATTGACCCATATTATCTGTCTCTCCTGTGCCCCGTTTCAAGGCAGGTGGAACAGGGATTTCATAGGAATTCTCTAGAGTGGAGACACATATCGCTCCATTTGTGTCCAGGTGATGTATCAGCGCATTAGGAGATGGAAATTGAGAGCTACAACAATCTGGACAGATAACACCAGAATCCTCGCAATCCATAGGGACAAACCGGTGACTGGTCTAGCACGATGTATGTAGCTGGAAACAATGCTTCAAAATGATCTGACGTGAGGACCATCTCCATTTGAGTGGTGAATCCCCCCAAAATCCAGAGGAATTCTCCAAGCAGTCTCTCAGCGACCCATGGTTCAATCAAAGCTACCAGTTCAATCAGTTCGATCCAACCATTGTGACACACGGTTTCCAGCACACGCTGCCACAAGCGGCCTCATATTACCAAATCCCACCCCCATCGTCCAATCCTTTGCAGCCCCGCCGACCTGGCATGCAGATCAGTTGCCGCTTCGGTGACCCCAACAATAGTATCATTACAGTAAGTAAAATCAACATATTAATGATATCTATCTAATCTCTTCAGCAGGCAAGTGAGCTTGCACCTGTCCGCTGTCCTCAGTGTGAAGCTCGGGTCATACTGCCACCAACACCTATCATTCCTCCCACATATTACATGGGCCCCATGCAGCCCCCCCTCATTTCAATGAACCACCCGAGCACTCCCAGCGATGCGAGTGGCCCACCTGCCCCCTCACTCCCTGCCACAGTCATCATCACTCCCATTGTGGAGCTCTCCCTATCGGAGCAGAAGATGGTTGTCTTCCATGCCCAAAAAGAAATTATCGGGTTGCTATTGACCCAAAATGCTGTGCCCTTGCCCAAGGATCGTGATGATATGACAGCCACAGCCGCATGTGTGGCTATGCAATCCGTCGTTGGGAAATCTATCACAGCACAACCCAAGGCTGTGACAAAACAGATGATGGAAGCCATGAGCGCAGTCCACCAATCATTCAAAAAGTATTGCTCGCACAACTTGCATAACCAATTCAAACTTCGTAGGCCGGTTGGTGACAGTTGGTCTGACATTGACTATCGTGCATCACGAGTGTTGGAATTGTTGTCTGGTGTTGACTTCCTTCGTGATTCCATTGATCATCTTTTTTTCTCTTCACAATTTTTTCATAATTTCATCATTGATGTTCTTTTTTTAACCTCTTGGAATCTGTGGTCATTTATTCTGGACGATGATCTCAACCACGTATTTGGTCTCGGAGGCGCAGCCATTGCTGCTGCCCTTCGGGACTTCCGTGATGGTTATTATCTCAAGCTTGACTCAAGTGCTGTCCAATGGCGAGAGGACTACACCCGCACCATGAGGATTATCACTGGCATGCGTGAACAACCAGCACACAAGGAGTGGCTGGTGACATGCCAGCAGAACCTTCTGGTGAGGGGACGGGCTGGCCTCCAACCTACTAGTACAGTAGATTAAGATGTAGATAATGGTAATCATCATCTTATCACCCAGCCATACCAATCTTTCAAGCTCTCGAGTAGGTTACATGATGTTACTAAACTTTGCCTGACAAAAATCACACCATTCCGTTTTCGTCGACCTGGACGAGGTTATAACCTCGGTTACGCCACTTGAATCCGTAGATTGGCAAGGGGCTGCCGCTTGGAGTGGGAACCTCAACCAAAGATGGTAGTGTACACTCAATTACACAATTGTGTACATTCTGTACTCTATAACCCTAACTCTATGTACACAAGTGACCTCGTTTGGTCGAGTCGACCGTTTTGCTGAGTCGGGGTTACTTGGTCAACCAATCAACCAATCAACCCTGCACATGACAGTGCTCCCATAGCTACTGATTTCATTGTGTAGTGTAATGTGTAAACAGTAATACACAACTCACGGAAGAATCCGGTCCCGTGTATTTGTTTTCGCAGTGGGATGACAGAATAAATGTACATGGCTGGACAGGTTGGTCTTGATTTTCGCGGCACAGTGTGAGTTTGCACAGGTGCACATATTTCTTGGTGTCGACAACCTTTGCTAGTGATTGATCCGTCAGGAACACAGGCGATGCTACAACATTTTCTGTGAAGGACGAGAAGACCCGTCACCGGCACTGCCACCTGACTCGGACTAACCAGGAGCATCGTCATGCACAGGGGTCAATTGGTCAATTGGTTGACCAAGTTCAAACCCCAACTCGGCAAAACAGCAAAACAACCAATTGAGGTCACATGTGTACATAGGGTTAGGGTTATAGAGTACAGAATGTACATAATTGTGTAGTCGAGTGTACAGTACCATCTTTGGTTGAGGTTCCCACTCCGACTGGCAGCCCCTTGGGAGCTTCTCGGCTTGCCTCTGGCTCGCCACAACCCCTGCACATGACCAATCTGCCGACTAACCCCTGGGAAGTCATGTGCCGCGAGAGCCCAGATGACCAACTCCGATTGTCGAAATTGTCCGAATGGAATGATTTACGGTGCTCATATTTGTCATCATAGAAAATCTCCATGTTGGAATGGAGAGGTGTTGGCCACAAGAAAAAAATGTGGTGTGTGATGGGGGCAAAAAAGTGGTGTGACAGGTCGAAATTTCACGATGGGCTGGATTTTTGCGGTGTGACGCTAATTTTTTTGTGATGTATTATTTGTGCAGGTATTCTGCCATAGACTGCCAAACTGTTCACAAATTTGGCAATTTTCCATGAGGTAATTTAAATCTGTATTTTCAACTAGCTGAAATGTGTGTTTGCTCATTGGCTGAGAACCACATGACCCTAGGAATCCGCTCTGAGATCCACCATGGCGAATTGTACCAGACCATCTATCGGGGGGATAACGAAACTCACGGTCCCCTGCCAGGACCGTTAGTGTGGGAACTCTCCCATGTGGCCATGAAGCCCATACTCAACCGATGGATCTGCATCAAGGCTCAGAACCCTCACATTTGCGATGGCCACATATTTTGGCGAGCGTTATCAGTATGGCTGACAGAGGTTGACCCTCTCTAGGCCTTCCTTTTTGTCTCCCAGTGATCAGGAACAAACACAAGGTAGTCCCACTGGCTCTTCCTTGCGTCTCAAATCCCCTTCTCCACAGCTCCAAGTCAGCCAGCGAAGCCCCCAATCTACCTCTCTGTCCCCTTCTGGGTCATCTATATCCCATGAACGAAGCAGTTCCAGCTCACAGGCCCCACTGGCAATCACTCATAGTTCACTGAGCTTAATCGTTCCAGGAGCTCCTGCTATAGCCTCAAGCCTGGAGCAACAGAATGACATCAGCCCTTCTAGTGAGCTTCAAGATATATTTTCATGTACCATTGATTTTGGTCCAACTTTTGTCAGTCAAGTACAAAAAGCTCTTATCTACCATACAAGCAACACAAAGCGCAGATGAGCCCCAGGTAATTCTTAGCAACCATCGAAGCACTCACTACTAATGGAGCATCATCAATGATTGATACGTAGTCTTTCAATGAAGTTACCCGAGGAGAGTATCATCAAATCATTGAAGCTTTGGAGGGTGAAGACAACATATCTAGAGTCAAGTCAGCTGCATCCCAACCATGTTAGATCAAAATTATCATAACTAGATCTATTCCAGGCTGACATATTTTCTGCTCGATTGGGATCTCATATGGACACTCCCTAGTGTGGTTCATGAGGCCCCGCTGGGTCCCCTCATCTTCGAGCTATTGTCCACAACCGGCGCCATTGGCCATGACTCTAAAGTCACAACAATTCAAATTGGTGCCAATACTGAGGTCAATGGTGATGCAATCTCGTCACAGCCTGACATTTATATGCAAATTGCCACCAGGTGCCATAATCCTCGATTGTTTATGTTGTGTGGTATCTTGGTGGTGGAATGTGCCTTTTCTCAGAGCGACACCTCAGTCATGCGAAAGCTTGACCATTATACCAAGGAGCTTCCTGCACTTATGCTAGTGGCAAAGCTCTTAATTCGAGAGAAAAAGTACTCTTCCCCTAGCAATAAAGAACTCAATATGTCATATGTAACGAAGAACGTGCAATGTCCCAACCAATGGTTTCCTCCTTGTAACGATAACAATGAATTTGGGCCTGTAATCATAGACAACGTGACTTGGATCAACATTGAAGGGGTCGAAATCCACATTTGGGTTCGCCAGTCAAAAGCTCCCATCAATGTTTATTATACTGGGCCAGATGGGTATGCCAAAGAGGTAGCTTTCTTTTTCAACCTTGTGTCATACTTTGTTTTACTATGAGTGGTATTTATGATTTATTAGGATATGTTTCCGAATGATAAGATGGAAGAAGCTTGTGCCATGTTCTCACAGGGTTTGGAAAGGATTAGGGATGTAGTACTTCATTATACTAAGGAATTGGATGTTTTGGAGGAGTCTGGCAACTCCCACTCTCGTGAGTTGTGTCCCATATTGTTTCCCATCCACCGTCTTCTACTAGCATCTGACGACAACTCAGAAGATCAGAACACGGATAAGAGTGAAAACCCTGGCAGAGACCCTTTCATTGAACAGCTGTTAACTCTTTTCGACACTGTGAATCACACTGGGGAGGGAACAGAGGAATCCAATTGAATTCATGCCATTCGCCAGTGGTCACCTGTCCTGTGTCCTATCGACTGGGATCACAGACGTACAGCTGTTGCTGATGGTATATGGAGCATCGCCTATAGTCGCTATAAGACATGGCACCGTGACCTCAAATGAAAGGCAGGTGCAGAGATCACACGTGCCAATGACCGCAGCAAATGCCAAGTACATATGTTACTTATCTCGATTAGAATATGGGACTCATTGAAACGTATTATAGCGTACATGATCCGCAAGATAGCTATGTGCCGTTGACGGTCAACGGGAAGTTTTCCTCTGGAGGCGAAGCAGCATTAAGATTGTTTATTTCCCCCACTTCAGAGTTGCAGTGTGAGGGACTAGGGCTCCAAGTGCATGCGGTGTTGCCATTAATCGGGTCCACGCTCGGCACCCGGGCAACACCTTTTGGTGGTGGATCACATTCTGTCTCCAAAATTTGGCTAGCGGTACCATCCCTGCAACCAAAATTCACTTAGAACCAAGACCTAGAGAGAACAGACCTATGCAGTCACTTACGGGGATGTAGCTGTATTCCCTATAAGCAATGCTACCCTGGGCAGAAACCCCGTGCTGCTCTTTTAATGCAATCAAGTCAATCGTGACATTGGCCATCACCATCGCTCATGCAACTTCATCTTGTTGGCGGGAGACTGCTTTTTGCCCCGCGCCAGACTTCTCTGGAGCCATATGGGACTCCGATGAATCGAGAGTCGCAGGGAGTGGTGCTATCCAGAGTGAACCAAAGGTGCTGATTTCTGCACAATGGTCACGTCGTCAACACTTGCGGCACCAGCTTGCAAATACCAGGGTATCAAGTGAACGACAACTTGCTGTCACAACGAAACAAATGATAAGTATGTCAAAGCATCTCTCGTCATGACGTATGACGGCTTCAAGCTTGACCTCACCTGACACCTTGCCACCAACTCGGACTTGGACATCAAACCCAGTCATTGATCGAATCCAGCATACCATAGGCCAAAGGGTTGATGTATTTAGGAGGGTGTAATTGCCCTTCTGTTTGTTCTCAGTGTTCGCCCACTGAATAAAACCTTCAAGGGTGCCCACCGACTCCCTCACGCCAAGTTCTGCAACCATCCGCTCCATGAGTGACTTGTCCAGCCAAATGCAGAACGCCACCTTGAAGATCACATGCTCAAAGGCGCATTTACCCCCTTTCTTGAAAGTGTGATCTCCATGACACCTTGGTCCTTCCTGTCTTGCGGCATGCTGCAGCTGTAGCAGTATGTATATGTACTTTTGGAAGCAGAACGAACTCCTGAACTTGCTGTAATCTCCCCACACACACTGTGAAAAACTGTGCTCAATCTCACAATCGGGGAAATGGTCCTCGACAAGAGTCCCTGCCATGATGAAGTGGTATGCACACTTCCCTTTGAGACATGGCATATATCTGTCTAGACATGCAGTGTGATTCAGTCGAGCTTGCTTAGTGCTGCTCGCATTTTCTGCCCTATCCCTGTAAGTACCCACATTTGGCTGTGAGGACGAAGGCACCAGGTGCCTGGTCAGAATGGTCCTTGTGGTGAGGTTAGGTTGTGAAGTTGACTATGAGGGCAATCCTTCATCATCACTCCGTCACACATATTCTATAGCAACGTACATACATACCTTCACTCCCATCAACATGCTTTGCTGGTCCTTGAAAAGATTCCCCACGCATGGCGTATCAAAGGCCCTGCTCTTGCTGGTGTGCATTTCCCTGGGTGCCAGCACGTTGCTGGTCGCAGTGAAACCGGTGCCTCTAGCCGAGTAATAAATCCCATGTGCTGTTTTGTCGGGGCTATTCAGTTCCTGGATTGCTCCCTTGACTACACTGAGAGCAAACTGGTACATTTCTCCTTCCAGCCTGCAGACGTCGCACAGGACTTGTGTGGGCAGCTGGTTGCACTTCCGTGCCATCTCAGCTCCATCCATGTAAAACATCGCCTGGTAAACCCTGTATTGGTCCGTATGTGCGAACTGTCCGAGCTCCTATGCCAGGTCTTCATTGCCATCCTTCTTGCACGGCGGGGACGTCTGTAAGGTGAGGAAGAATGCACGTGACTCCTTGCCATCCCTGCCTGCCCAGCCGGCCATCTGCAGTGTCATCATGAGGCCGTATTTCGAGTCAAATGTAATGATGTAACGAACGTTGGGGTAGTCCACACCTGACCCGAATGCCAAAGTGCATGCCATAACCTTCATTTCACCACGGTCCCACCTAACCATGTATTCTTTCTTCCCTTGCTCGCCCTCCATAAGCTTGCTATGGTAGACCATGAAATCGTGATCCCTGGCAAAACTCTCGGTGAGTGTGCAGCTGGCAAAAAAGACGAGTATTCTCTCCTCATCTTTCAGTCTACCTAGGAGTGCAAGCACAAATCTCGCCAGCATTCCATCCGCAGTGATTGGAGCAAGATGGATAACGTGAAAACCGATTTCGGGACGATTGGTGGTGGATCAAAGGAGTGCTGTATGGTTGGGATCTAGTCAGAATGTCTGTAGCAGCTGGTTCTCTAAGGAAGGAGGTGCTGTCGTAGGAAGCAGGATGATGGGCATATTTTCGCTCACCACCCAGGTTGAGAGCCTCTTCCATGCAATCACCCTCTCTGGTGGACAACTGAGTTGGTCGTGATGTTCATCAAAAATCATAGTTGTAAATTTGGGGGCGCCTTGAGCGGTCAGAGTGCTGTCACAGATGTTTTAGTACGAAGCCCCAAGCACACAAGGACACTCACTCTGACAATATCTTGGAGCCAACGTGTTCCACCTGCATGAACAGGATCTGCGTGTTTGTAGGAATGGCCATTCCGGCGGAGAAAGCCAATGAACATATATTCACCTTCTTCGCTTTGCTGAATTGCTCCTCGAGCAGGACCTTGAATGGGCAAACGACAAGCAATTTCATTTTTGGATCTAAAAGTGGTGGGACCATCCATAACATGCTTTGCCACCGCCAGTGCATATCATAATCATTGCATCTTGGTTCCTCCACATGACCAGCATGATGGCCAGCATTTGGGCTAAGCTTTTTTCCTGAGCATCACAGCTATGGACCAGTTCCCACATCACGTGTCGAATGTTTTCCTGGAGTACAGATTCGCCAAACATCCATGGGTTCATTACATTTTTCACCATCATTCTGTCTTCCTCGCCTCTTGAGGATCTCAATGTTTGGGTACCTGTGAGCATGGTGACTTCGCACAGGGGCAGTTCATCCACGGAGTTGTTGTCGTGGTGCTCGTCCACAGTGGGTTGTACCTCATCTGCAGAATGATCATTGTCATCCCCGTTACAAAGTGAGTTGTACCTCGTTCACAGAATTGTCATTGTTGTCTCCACCCAAAGTGAGCTCATCCTCTTTGCTTGTCTCTTCTCTTCTCAGCCACACGTCTATTTGGTGCAGTCGCCTTCGCTTTAAGGGGCACAACGATTGCTCTGTCTGAATGAACGTCTCAACAGCACTCCTTCAGAGACTAGATGGTTCATTTTGAATGCAGTGGCCTAAGTTGAGCGATCCTGCGTGCTAGGTAGCATCTTGAAAGGATATTGGTAGGACGAACACAATTCAAGTGCTCCAGCTGGGGAAGGTGAGTTCGGCATGCCTAGTGTTGACTCTCTCCTGGCCTGTGCTGGTGGATGGCCCACATATGTATCCTGGGCTTCCAAATCCCAGTTAGTACCGATGGAACCTGCGTCAGAGTGGCCTTCAAGCTGGAAGTGATCCTGGGTACTCAGCAAACGCAACTTGAGTCTCCCAGTTAGGGATGGCGAGCCCGGTATGCTACGCGTTGACTCCCTCATGGCCTTTGGGGCAACTGGACTGCGGCCACTGGTGTCCGAATCCAATGGATTGCCAAGGCAATGTCTATCAGGGTACTCAACCAGGTCTGTATAAAGTTCACCTGCAATCATGGACTGGTGAGGATGTAGTAGAGAGGGGCCGGGTGCTGGCAGTTCGTGTCAATCCTGAATGTCCAGGTTGGAATCCAACAGTCTTTCCATGCGAGAGAGTATCTGGACTGTGTCACGCGTCAAGCTGATGGCCGCGAGGCTGTTCATAACAGCGTCCATCACAAGGCCCGCAACTTGAGCAGCCAGCTCCTTCGCCTCCAGAGGCTTTGAAGAGTGTGCTTTCCGACGAACAAGTGCCACAGGTTCAGGTGGTGGGAATGGACCAAGGTCAAGTAGACTTCCCCATTCTTCAGCAAGCCACTGATGTTGGTTCATCTTGTTGTTCGTAATCTGGGGCAATGCCCCGTGAATGACAGCGTAGTGCGCTGTGTCGACTTCCGAAGAGTGGTCTGTGGCCTTGGCAAAAACATTGTTGGCACAGGCAAAGAATTGTTCAGGAGAGATGAATTCACGAGCCAGAGTGATCATGCCTTGACGAAAGTCTCTTGGAGCCCATCCGCAGCAAAACATAGCCTGGTTTCTTTGCACCAACTCTGCATAGAATTGATTGGGCATGATCCTTTTGCCCTTCTCAACGCACAGGTAGCTAATGTCAGGCGCATTCAGCCTAGGGAGCACATTCGAACAATGTAACTAAACAGAAGACTTACGTCCAATATAACCAACATGCTTCCTCCCCATGCGACAACCCAGCAAGAATTCCCTGTGCCTCTCTGAAACCGCTGCCAAGAAGAAAGCAGTAGCTCCTTCAACGGCTGCAACAAGATGGCTGGGGTGCAGCTGTCCATGCCCTTCAAATTCGTCGTCTTACTATACCTAGTCAGGAAGAAGCTCTCTTCCCCTTGGAACATGAGATTGCGAGGGCGGTCTATGTTCCGGAGCTGGTGTTTCAAAAATTGCATGACACGGGTTGACAGGTGAACCCTGACAAAAAGGGCGTGGATGAGGTGGCTCCACAACCTGTCCGCACGTTCCAAAAACTCCCTGACTGCAACCATGTTCCAAGCCCAGCGTCCGGATCCAGTGAGCGTACCCAGCTTTGTTGCTCCACAAGGGAGAGGAAGAACAAGTCCTTCCTCAATTGAAATGGCTCCTCTTCAAGGAAGCAGTACCCCCAGGTCGTGTTGCTGAGGTCGTTGACGATATTGAATGATTCTGGAAGACCCGACCAAGAAGCATTGCCACTAAGCTCTACATATAACCCATGAAAGGCCACATCCACAGCAACACCCGCTATGGGGAGATCAGCCACCGCCATGCATACTTACATATGTAGCAACAAATTTTCGCTGTTCCGATATACAGTGGCTCAAACAACTGTCCCAATGTTTGCATGTTTTTCACTAAAGTCGATAACCCCTAACTGCATCTAACCTGGGCGCTAACATATGAGTGTATGAAATAAAGGTCCTACTCCTGGCTTTCTATGGATGCAAGAATCAAGGGATTCGGTTAGGATCTGATGAAATGGCAGCCATAGCAAAATGACAACTCATTGGGACAGTTGTTTGACTTTGTACAAGAAAGGATATTTAGTACTTGGTATGACCTCCCTTGGCCTTAATAACTGCTTGAATCCTTCTAGGCATGCTTTCTATCCATTTCTGATACTCCTCCACAGAAATCTTCCCCCACTCTACCACCACTCTATCCCATAATTGATGAACTCCTGTGGAAGCTCTCTCATATCCTGAAAGACATTTTTTGAGATGACCCCAAGTGTGTTCAATGGGGTTAAGGTCT
>JBBPSD010000385.1:0-27081 GCA_038093415.1 Xerocomellus chrysenteron | reverse complement strand
GTGCTCAAGGTGCACAATAAGAAGGAAGACGCTTGGACGGCTATCAACGGCAAGGTGTACAACATCACACCGTATCTCCCATATCACCCAGGTGGTGAGAAAGAACTCATGCGAGTGGCAGGGAGGGATGGAACAAAGTTATTCTGTGAGATTCACATCCACAATATCTTGCCGATCGAACTGAGATACCGTCCAGCGCTGACGCATGCGTGGGTAAACGTGGATTTTATGCTAGATGCATGTCTCGTCGGATTTATCGTCTCGGAATCATACGCATCATAGAGCTGGTCTGCCCGAACCAGACCTCTTACTTCGAGAGACAGTCATTCTCATCATACGAGGTCATAGAGCTATACCTTCAGGTCTACGTCCATATTTACTGACTCGCATTAGACTTTTGATAATTAGACTGTAGTTAAACTTTTTCCACGCCGGGCCGACGATAATATTTGGCAACCGTATCTCCACCGAGGCATATTCGCATGGATGCTCTGCGTCATGGCCTTCAAGAAGACGACAGACGCGAGTGGATCGCGCTTATCAAGTTGGTCAGGCCACATCATAGCTGGATTTTGACCACTCTGTATCGAGCCTAGATATGTTGTCGCGCTTGTCGAGTCAGATGATAAGCAGACGACCGTCATGCATGGCGGGCAGCACGCCATTGCATCAGCTTTGCGTTTTGCCCCATTCAGAGTGCGTGCCTTTTACAGCGATGGACCTAGAATGGCGAAGGCAAGACTAATTCTGGCTCACATGTCCGCTCCGTAGCAAGTGGTCGCGCCATTTCCCCCTCGGCTGTCGCCAGCCTTGCTCAAGGCTGGATATGAGTTCGGAGGTTCCCTGGCGTATAAAACGTTACATACAATTAGATGGGCATCCCAGTGTCCCTTCTTTCCATTTCCAACGAGGTTGTCTATCATGGCTCCTGCAGCGACGAACGGGAACAACAACAGGCACGTCGACCGCGTGGTGGAACTCAAGAAACAAGCCGACGGGACTCAGCTTTTCAACCCCTTCTATTCACCCACTGCCGATTCTGCCGCTGACGACACCTACAAGTACGCTGCTCTCAAGGTGAGTGAGATGTGTCCGGTCTGAAAAAATAACGACGAAGATGTACTGCAGCCACACTTCCCCGTCGTCAGTTGGGAACCACTCGAGGAGGTTGAGGTCACCGACCGAGGTCATTTTGCTGATCCAGAGAAGAAAGCCCTGTTTGGTGCCGCGAAGAAGGTTCAACACCTTACACCAGCCATCGGAACTGAAATCACAGGAATCGATCTGAGGCAGCTTACACCTGCACAGAAAGATGAGCTGTCCGTCCGTCCCGCAGTGTTCTTGAGATACTGGACTGACGGCGTTTCGATAGTGCTCTGCTGGTTGCTGAGAGAGGCGTCGTATGTTCGTAGGGTGCTCATATTCATCTCGGCTGCGCTGACCTCGCGACAGTCTTCAGAGACCAAGAATTGAACATTCACGAACAACTTGACATTGCGAGGTATTTTGGTCCTCTCCACAAACATGCGACAACCCCAGTCCCAAAAGAACCCGGACTCGAGGATGTTCACGGTCAGCCGCGAACTTATCGGTGTGATGTAAACCAGCACTGACACCTGAAACAGTCGTATATAATGATGCCGCACGGCGTCCGGATTCGTCGGCCTTCTCGAAATTGGAACTCTGGCACAGCGATGTGACGTACGAGATCCAACCCCCGAGCACGACGTCTCTGAAAGTCATCACCTCCCCAGAATATGGGGGTGACACCGTGTGGAGTTCAGGGTAGGTTAACGATCGATAAGGTGAACGATTCGTACTGACGTACGCCCACGTAAACAGGTATGCCCTTTACTCGTCCCTTAGCCCTGAGCTGCAAACCTACTTGGAAGGCCTTACCGCTCTCCACAGCGGCGTAGCTCAGGCTGAAGGTTCCCGCGCTGCCGGACTCCACGTTCGTCGCGAACCCATCGAGACCATCCACCCTGTCGTCCGCGTTCACCCCGTAACCGGCTGGAAGAGTATCTACGTCAATCCAGGTTTTACGCGTCGTATCGACGGCGTTCCCAAGGCTGAGTCGGATGCCATCTTGAACTTCTTGTTCCAGCAGATCAGTAGCAACGTGGACTTCCAGGTGCGCTTCCACTGGGAGCCCAACTCGATTGCTTTCTGGGACAACAGAGTAAGTACTCGGGGCATACATGGCGGCTGCGATCTCACGGAAAGTAGATCGTCACGCATGCCGCGACGTTCGACTTCTGGCCCCAAAGGCGTCATGCCCTGAGGGCAACTCCCCATGGGGAGCGACCCGAATCTGTCGAAGACTATGAACAACGAACTGGCAAGGTCGCCAAAGACCGTCAGATTGAGGTTTGGAAACAACAAGGCATCGAACCCCCCCAAGTGAAAAAGGGTGCATCGAGGGCACGTGGCTACAACGACTGAATAGAAGTCACCTTTTCTCTTGTACCGATACACGTTCCAAATAGGATGATCACTGATCTGAGGTATCCAAGAGTAAGGAGGCGGAGAGACGACGTCCGAGGGAGAACTAACTGCCTACTGTGCCGCCTGAACCACTAATAGCCTGACCGAACTCCAGACAACGTAACGCAAGTCGCAACAAAGCTTCCCCGTCCCGAAGGACGGCCGTCTCCAATTCCTTGCTCAGGGTACCCTCCGAAATTTTAGATTTCAAGAGTTCAGCAAAGACACGCAACGTCCGTGCATGTTCACCGAGTTGACTGGCGACGCCGTTCACGGTGGGGGCTGCATGGCCGCGCAGCGCATTGTCGAACATGACGGCCGATTTGGCCAAGGAGAGGAAGCTACTGCCGTCTCGTTCGACGGCGCTCAGAAGTGCATCGACCTGCGCGCACTGCTGATTCTCCAACCACGTTGCGAATCGCGTGCATACAGAGATGGGCGTCTGGAGGACGCCGATCGCGCTTCAGTCTCGGTCAAGGAAAACGCGTAGTACTTACGTCGAGAGTCGCTACGTCGACCAATTCGACTGCCGGTCGTCGCCAAGTTAACAAGCGTCCCGATGTGGAGCCGGCCCCACTGGTAGATGGTCTACCAAGCGACACAACGTCATCGACTATCCTGCCGGACGAGGAGCCCGCAGTTGGGGGAAGCGAAGCTGCATCGCTGGGTCCTAGTAATCCGATGGTCGACGATCAAAGACGATGTGCATACCTGGCGAGGAGGAGGCACCGTTCGGACGTTTCAGAATCGACTTGAGGGGTGAGGACTTGGAACGTGAACCAGTCGTTCCTGGTAGACGTGACACGAGGTAGGTGATTTTTGACGGGGACGTACCACCAGCAGCTGTCGAACGAACTTGAACACGTTTAGGTTGAGATCTTAGCTTGGGTGCCGGCGAAGCACTCAGGGCAGATGCTACTCATCCAACCACGGCAAGACGACATTGTTAATTGGTCGATGTCCAAAACGCGCTGAGCGAAATTACACTCACATAACAACACATGTTTCCCGGAAGTTTTACGCGCCGTGTTTTTCCTCAGAGACATTCCAATTTTTCAAGGTGGTCCTTTAAAACTTGAACTTCTTTTTGGTGGGTCCAAATGAGTATCAGTACAGGGAGCTATTCAAACCAAATTCAGCAAGGAACCCGTGGCGCAGTGGTAGCGCGTATGATTCCAGCTCGTAAGAGTGATTCCATAAGGTCATCCGTTCAATCCGGGTCGGGTTCAATTTTTTTAACCCCCCACCCTTCTGCGCTACAACGCATTGAACCAACCTAGAAGTCTATCTTATTTATCCAGCGATCACAAAGATATCACAAACCCAAATACTACTGTAAGGGTACTAGGTGTATATGATTGCCAAAGATGTGTATGCTACGCGCTGAGGTAATAGATTGCAGGCTAGTCGATGGTAAGTAGTAAATCGTTGGAGGTGTCATGCATACGTGGCGAAGCTAGGTGTCCATAAAATGCACAGTCCGTCTACTTTCGCGAAAAGAATGAGAATCGCTTCTTCGTTGGTGTGCCTCCTGAGATTGGGCTGTTCCCAGGCAAGCTCTCCACACGAACGGACGATGAAACCGGGCTGTATTCATCCGAATTCTCTCTGTGTTTCCGCATGTAAAAGAGAAGTGAGTGACGAGGCCGAGGACCTTTGGAGCTCTGTGACGGCCGAGGAGTGGTGGGAGTACTCGAACGGGAAAACGATGCCGAGTCTGGCGTCATGGGCTGTAGAGAAGGGCGATGCATCCGGAGAGTAGGTGGCGGTGAGTTGAGCGAAAGATGTGACCACGAAGGTTCAACTGTGAACGGTGGCAGGGCGAATGACGTGTATGGGCCCGTGTCAGACTCCTCGGACGGCCTAGGAGCGTCCGCTGGTTCTGGTGGGGGAGCAACCTCGATAGGTTTCATCTCCCTCGGCTTGATGAAGAGCTCCCGATCTGGGAGAGAGAATTCATCGTGGATAAGGTCAAATCCCCCGAGGAGATTCACTGCATAATCTGGCACGTGGACGACATCCTTTTCCAGGTCCGCGAGAATTTCAGAGCGTGTACGAGATGTAACGTGGCTGATTATAGTGGCTATACCCCCGGTCTCTTCACCCACGCCCTGCGATGATGAAGAGCCCTCCGAAGCGACGGATAACGGCGGTGTGGAAGGTCGGGTAGATATACGACCTTCGGAGCCGTCGGGCGCTTCGGTTAAGCGAGAACCGCGGGAGGACACCGAACGGTCCGAGACAGAACGCGCTTTTGCGCTATTTTCTGTACCCTTCGTGAGCGGGGTTATATCGGAGGGAGAGTTACCAGGACGAGGTCTACAAGGACGTTTCACTGGATTGAATGCCTCACCAGCCATGGACAGAGGACGCGCATGTTTCGTGGTGAGGCGTCGCAGAGGAGGGGTGACAGACGATGGCCGGAGGCGGAAGGGAGAGATGTCGCTCATTGTCATTCGACGTGGGAATGACTGGTCAAGTGCGAGCCTACACTTAAGATTGAGGTTGAACGATGTCCTCGTGGGAGAGCAATCAAAAAAGCGGTCGAGATTGGCACTCCGTTTTGCCTCGTTGTTGAGGGCAGGGGACGAGGCATGATTCTCATCTTCGTGTTGGTCCGACCCTCGATCCGCCTTCAATTGTTTCAGATGCTGTGTCAACATCTCCACCTCCTTGTCTGCCGCATATTGCCGCTTTTCCTCCATCCAGCGTTCCTGCTGGAGTGCGACGTATTTGTCCGGCTCAGTATCTCTCTCCGCAAGAGATAGCTTGAGCTTCGCGGCACGTTCCCGGGCCTCTTTGGCACGTGTACTCAGGGTTACGGTGGCTTGTTGCAAGGCACGAATCTGGAGTTCGAGGGGAGAACGTTCCTCTTCGCTGCTCTTCAGTGCGCTGGCAAGGGCTTGCTCGGCGACGGAATAGCGATTGCTGCGAGTACTTGCCTCGCTCACTGATCCGCACGGGGATTCCGCACGCGCCGGGAAATAGGTAGTAGGATTAGGCATGCCGAAAGTGAGACTGGTATTGGGTGTGCTGACCGAACGGTCAGTGTGAATCGGACTTCTGACGGGAGAAGAACCTACGAGACGGGATGGGCAGATATACGCGAGGTGACGGGATCATCGGGGTTTACGGCCGTGTTCGTGCGCTCCTAACCAAGCGCGCGCGCGCGTTAGTACGCGCCAGAGTGTTGACAGAACTCGTACATACATTGAGGACCATCCCTGCTGTCAGGCGCCGACCAGCATCGATCCGCAGGGGTGGTGGTTGAAGGTAGCAGTTGTTGCGATGCTCTGGCGCATCAAGAACTTGGTCTACTCGGTCGACAATCTTTCGACCGATCATGAGCAAAAAAGATATGGAGCAAGAATCAGAAAAGTTCACAAGAAAAAGAGAGAATATAGTTGGGGCCAGAGAATGGGGTTCCTTGCGGTGACGCGGGCTACAGGCGAGTACTGGCTGTATTGGCGCCGTGCACTGCAGCTGTGCCGAGAACACCTCGTTGGGGAAACGTTCAGACACGAGGCTCGCACGACAGAAATTACAACTCCCACGTCCAAACTCTTGGAACTCCTTACCTCCGACTTCATGGCCAGCCCATCAATTGGAAAATGAACATTTAAAGGGTATACTGTCCTAGTTGTCGAAATGTACCATCATGATATGCTCTACCCGCCTCCAGTCGCCACGAATCACGATCTCCCAAGTACGAGTTCCTTCAAACCCTTGCCAAGCTGTTTCACCCTCCGCTTCATATTCACCCTTGTCGGGGATCGACTCGTCTCTCGAAAGTGATAGCTACCCGGCTCATCTGAATCCTCCTGTCGCCACCGCGCTAGGTTCATCCGCAGCTCCATCTCCCCGCTGAGCGAAAATCCAGAACCCGCATTTGGTGACATGCTGGCCTGTCCAGATAAGACCATCGACATGGGACGTAATTCTCGTGCATGCTGGATACCCGATCGGTCACCACAGTCGAGAGACTTCGTCCCTCTTGATACGTAATCAACCTGCGATGGGATCGGCGAGGGGGTGCGAGGAGCGGTTATAGAGAAGACAGGGCTGGTTGGACGTGACATGTCCTTGCGAATCGCAGAATAATACGGTCGACTCGGGTGACCCAAGCGAACAGGGGAAGCATCATGATCGTGAGAAGGCGTCGGCGATAGAGCATGTGACTGTCGTGCTTCCACTGCGGACGTTGGATATATATCCACACTCCCCCGCAAAGGAGAACGGGAGCGAGGTGAGAGGGAGGATCCGCGCGGAAGCAGCGTCATATTTTTGGTCCTGCGCAGCCCGCGTTTAGGGGAACATTGTGATGAAGAGATAGATGGCGTCGAGTGCAAGTGCCCGGCATCCGACATATCCATCGAGCCTGTACTACGCGGCGTCCTTGATGCTTCTATTAGCACGGACGTGACAGAGTCCATAGCTGGCGTATTCATGGCGTAGTCAAGTCCCAAACGTTCAACTGTGGGGCACGAGGCGCGAAAGCGCGTGGGCGAAGGATAAACGCAGAGAGCTGGAAGTCTCCTTCGATGGCGTCTTGAGTCTCTCTTCAAATCCCGATCTTCGGAATCGTGCTTGTGTAGTTCTACCTTGGGTTCGGGGACGTTCGGAAAGGAAGAAGTCGGGAGCGGTGGCTACACAACACGAGGATAATGCAGATCAGTACATTCGCCGTTATCGAACGTGGACATGAATGAGAAGCAGGATAGAAGTACCGTTATCGAGGTTGCTGTGGCGACTCGATGCACGCCACCGTCGACCGTTTCCTTCTGAATGTTTTGGGAGTTCGTGGACGCGACAGAAAGAGCCACGCGATCCACGACCTCAACGTTATGTGGGTCCAGCAGCCGCCGTTCGTTGTGACACATATCGCGGTGAAAGGCTTCCAAAACTGTCGTAATACCAGGCACACCCCCAGATTGAATTGAAGAAGATGTTCGCTCGTTCTGAGGGGTGTGAGGGCCTGCACTTGAAACTGTAGAGTATGTAGACATTCTCCGAGGATGTTGTCTAGTCTTCTTCGGCGCGGCCCTAGAGGGTGCACTTAGTCGGCGTGGCCTTGGCAGGTTTGCCTCGAAGTGTTTCGTTGCCTCAGCTGACGTCCATTCGCACCACAGACAAAGGGGGATCCACGCATTAGCGAAGCCACACTGAGCACATACAAACAAAGGGCGATTTGGGCAGAGACGCAGTGCCGGGAGCGAATCGGATGGTGGAAGGTACTAGACAGTGCAGCCTTGTTAGATCGATCCGCCCATCAACCGATAAAGTACCGAGGATAGCGTCGACTTACAGGCTTGTTTCTCTTCCATTGTCTTTGCATGTATCGTCGCGGGGTGACAGAGATATCATGGCAGTTGGCCCAGTCACCCATAGTTGCGGCGGTTTCGCTCAGTAGGACGAAGCCAGACGGAAGCAAGAAGGACACAAGGACTGCAGGCCAGCCAAAATAATTTGGGCACGAGGGAAGGGCTAGAATCGCGAGTCCTGCGGAAGCCTGTCCGAAACGCGAGCACGGTGACAGATGAATATCAAGCAACGGGGACAGACATATCGATCACAAGGCACGGAACAGTCAGTGTCCTGTCCGTTCTGGCATGCGCAGGACGCGTGCTCTGCGGGTTGAGATAGTAATTGTGGGCAGAAAAGACAGTATCGGATAGACTGCGTGTGAGCCGTAAGAGACACGTTGCAAAACCAAACCTTCGATCATGGACATGTGGTCTCCATCCCCCGTTGGCAGCCTCGGGGATTAGAGAATCGCTACAGAACCAGCATTAATCAGAGTCTACCAGACCGCGGTCCATGCGCTAGTTTGCTTTGGGGTGCAAGATCCGGTGCCTTTGAGCATTCGTGCACACTGGGATCCGGACATGCGTCCCACTGGTCGAAGAGCTGACCCGGCAAGTACTGTAAGCGTGCAAGATTCAGGCTACAATACGTATGTGATATAAGGTATGCTATAGGAATGGCGATGCCATCCAACATTACAGCCTCAAAAAGGATATGCGTGTCCAAGAATTAGGACACGTAAATGTACATCAAGCTCACCATCGAATCATACAAACACCGCAATGGCACCTCTTTTCTCATCCATCGTCCATCGTCCGTCCGACATCATCAGGCTGAGATGGACGCGTCCGCAACCACTGACTGGGCAACTCCACTCGTGCTCAACCTCTACGGTAGGAGCCTTCATCTTGCCTTTGCCCTTGCGATTACTTCGGTGAGTTAGCAGAGCCGCAGTGGGAGCACCGCGGCGCCCACTTGAGGGGGTGGCAGGCAAAGCGTGGGGAGCCGAAGGAAGTGGTCCTGGTATCCCACGACGCGGGCGTAACCGAGACCGCATTGAACCTGCATCTGAATTAACAACCACGGTATCTTGACTAGGCGACGGTGGGCACTGCTCCGGCTCTGTAGCTATTCTCCCGCTGCTTGATCCGGTTGTGTCCGTAGTCGGTGGAGCAGGTTTCATCAACTTCTCAACGCATTTTCCATCGAGTAAATGGCCACAGCGCAAGCCCCATAGCTTCCGCTTGGCGCGATCCTCCCCAACATCGGAGGCTCCAACGACAAGAGGGTCACGGCAAGCAGTACATACCAGGGTGACTTCGCATAGTCGAGTCCCGCTACCGCTGGCACAACGCGCTGGAGAAGCTTCGTCATCCCCGGTGACAGAGGGGGATGAGGGCGAAAGGGAGAAATCGTGTGTGAAACCAGGTAATGGCCGGTCTGGATGGGTGTAATCGGGTTTATAATCAGGTTCGGCCTTGCTGCCGCGATGCTTGAATGCGCGTTCTATTTGACTTCTCACTCTGCCAGCGGCGAAGGGGTTGTCCTCTTCACCCAAGAAACGAATGTCGTCTACCCCGTCTAGTAAATCGTCTTCCTCTCCGCCTGCGAAGTCGAAGGGATCCCATCGCATGATGAATGAACCGGAGACGCCCCAGCTATTACGGCGTTCGAGCTGTTGGAATGAGTGACGTCGGCCCATGATTCGCCGGACGCCAGCCACTAATGCGCCACCAAAGCCCATGGATGGGACATGATGAGAAGGAGCAGCAGGAACCGGGAGTGGTGGTTGTTCAGCGAGCGGTGGGGGACGCAACTCAGCCTCGAATGGGAGTGGGTCTTCGTTGGGAATGATAAGTCCAGGAGGTGCGCCATGACGCAATGGCAGGAACCTTTGGGGGATTCGTGGCACCGGAGGGATGCCACCAATTTGCGGAGGGGGTGGAGGAGAAAATATGCGTTGTCTTCTGACTGTTGTCCAAGTTAGCGGGTGTGCCACACTCATATAAGATACGAAACGTACCAAGCGGAGGTTGCGGTCGAGCAGGATTATGTCCGATGAATTGAATTTCGTTGTCATCTTCACTGTCAGTGACATGGATAACCTCCCTGGTTACTGAAACAGCCCTTCCATCCTCTGCAACACGCCTCCTTTGGCTAGGGCGTGCGGAGCCGACATAAACAATATCGTCGGCATCGAGAGCATCCATGTCAATGATGTCCGGTGATTCGTGACGTCGGCGTTCTGGAATGACTGGCTGTATCGGGGAGTCCAATGCGGGCATCAGAGCTTCAATATCGAGGAGGTGATTGCTTTCCGGTCGTCGTTGACGTTGGAGTCCATGATACAGAGCGCCGTCGGAAGCCTTATAAAATGATTATGTAATCATCGCGCACAGACCATTCACAAACTCAGCCACACATACCGTATCATATAAATTTTCTTCATCGCGTCGAATATCATTGTCTTCATTTCGAGCCTCTGTAAGTATCATTTTCTTTGGTTTGTTCTTTCTTCAGGATGACTTTATTCTCTTCCCCGTCTTACACGACCATGCCGAGGAACAGAGCAGTTCGTTCGCAACGAACAGCGCTCTCCGGAGCGCACAGTGTACTTGCCAGTGCCATTTTGTCTGATTCTTGTTATTCCTTTGCTTTCAAATGTTCGTTACTAATGTCCTACCCAATCAGGCGACGCTACACATTACCACCGTGATCGACGGCGATGCATCAAACGGGTGAGTTTTTGTTCCGGTTGTGTCACGTTGCTTTGCTGCGCCACTTCGCGTGATGAAGCATTCCGTTTATTCGCAGTTTCCACTCTAGCGCCCTCCAGTCGGAGTACTCCTCCAATGCAGAACGCTTATAATCCCCCTTGAGTCGTGTGAACCCAAAAGCATGTACCAAGTGTGGGCCGCCTTGTGGTGCGCTGAGCGGGAAGCGGGGGTCGGCGCGATGAGGGTCAATAAGCACCTTCCTTTGGATGTCTGATCCGTTTTGGCGCGACGAGCATTGGTGTTATTCTATGCTATCTTACTAACCAACTTTGTTACAGATGCGGCTGTGGAGTATTTCTTCTTGTACGACTTAAAATAGCCTTGGATGATAATACATCTTTTTTCTCTCTTACTCGGTGCTGTGTTAAGTCAGGACCTCGGAAGACTCCGGCGTCTCGCTCAGTTTGCATGTGATGATGAAAGTCCAATTTGAGTACGTCCAGGCTGAAGCAACTCATTATTATGGCACTTTTCTACAACCATGACAGTGGTTGCAATCGAAGTACAAAGTGATCATCACGGTTGGACAGTCGGTTAACGCGATAGGAACACCTCAGTTGAATGACGGGACTGAGATCCCGGTCTTGGAATTTGGTGCGTAGATGGGTAACGACGAAGCTTACAACTTGAAGGCGATGCGATGGGCACTCGAGGTCAGTCTGTTCCACAACTCGGACGTCGGGGGCAGCCAGTGAGATCAAAGTTGAATTTGACGAACTACCCGCGCGAGTCAGGCAGGCTACCGACACATCATGAGTATACAGAACTCTCGAGCGCACGATCCTCCACGTTAGCGCTCCCGGCATGACTCTGCAGATTGGTACAACAACGAAGAAGGGGCGTAGGCGTGCCATCCACGAATTCATCAATGATTCAATGACAACGGTCTCCAGCGATCCGACGTCTTCTACACGTCCAAGCTGAATTCGAACAATTAATGGTAAAGTCAACGTGGTCAAAGCGACCGAAAAATCCCTCAAGGAGTGTGGTTTGGATTACATTAACTCGTGCCTCGCTCGTAGCCCCCTTGGGGGACCACAGGTGCGTCGAGAGAGCTGGGAAGCCGTCGCGGAAGCCCAGAAGGAGGGCAAGGCGGAGAGCATCGGGACTCCGGATAAGCAACTTTGCGACGTATGGAGGAGCTGCTGGGCAAGGGCTTACCTGACCCGGCCGTGAATCAAGTGCGTCTTGGCCCAAGACTGGGCTTGTACGCCATTCACCTCACCTGCGAGACATGTAGGTCGATCTCCATCCGTTTGTCACGCGGACGGACGTCGTCGAGGATTGTACACGACGCGGCATCCTGTTAGAGGCATGGGCGCCCCCAGTCGAGGCCATGCGGTTCAACCACCCCGCGATAACGAGACTTTCCAAAAATTACGATAGAGAGTCTGCTCAGATTCTGTTGAGATATCCCCTACAAAAGGTATGTGAGCAGGTCCGTCGGAGTGCCGTTCAATCGTTGTAATTTGCACGGAGGATGCAGGGATAAATATTTATCCCTTACCCAAGTTATCACACAAGAAACGGATCACATCAAACACGCAGATATGATTTCGAGTTGTAGAAAGCGGAGGTTGAACATTTGTATTCCTTGGATGAAGGGTGGTTCCGAGTGCGCAATTTTGCCACCGAACCCAGTACGTTGACGGGTAACGATGCAGCCCTTGTGTCCGATTGGGATCCCACAGACTGCAGCCCCTGAGGTTTCGGGAGAGCGATCATGGCCGAAACAACGTGTTCCGCTGCCAATTAACGAACCTAACTTTGTGTTTATCTGAATTGAGTTTCTCCGGAGTCCTTGGAGACATATTTGTGACGTTGTCGCTCATTGAGGCCTGAGGACTCATTCGAGAGTTCCGATTGAAACGACGAATCGTGACGAAAAAGGAGATTTCGACGATTGTGCTATTCTTAATGAGAAAATAAAATCGCGCGTTTGTCGTAGTCCCGAGTTGTTGATGCTGACTCGGTCTCAGGGAAGTTCTCAACCCTGCAGTGGCCCTTTCATCATGGGTATTTGCTCCCGTAAGTATATGACTCTTCTGTTCAACGAATCCGACGGGCAGTGTGAAGATGCATCAGATGCCCAGTGGGCTAACAGCAAGGTTTGTCATATCGTATCTGTCATAACGGATCAACGGAGGGTAATATGGGTGGCGTCGAATATTCTGACTTGTGTAGGCGAAGATCATGAGCATTGATTGGATACTTTTGCCCAGCTCAGATCTTCAAACAATCTTGCGGGTCGCAATCGACCGAAACGCCAAGAAAAAACGAGCGGAGCGCGTCAGAAAGGTTTTAAATGTCAGGCTGGAGTGTCCCGCCCCCGAGTCATTCAGCCGCGCTCGCGATCCGCTGCCTCTTAGTGGAATCGCGTGGAGGGAGGGTGGGTCGTGGGGGAACATTCTGGAAATATCTGGTGACTGGAGGACCTTTGTTACATACCCTGTGTTCGAGGCCAACGCTACTGGAGACTGATAATTTAGGTTAGCACTTTAGACCCACGATATGTACGATAGTGTTTCACAGAAGCATGACAGTGTGGTACACTGATTTCTCCCTGGGGGTTCCACTAATGGGGTCTCGTTGACAGCAGATAGCACGCCGCATTACACTCGCCGAGCACATGGTTCTCCTGCGCCGCCTAGCACGACGAAAGTCTCCGCGCTCCCTGACAAGGTCACTGGCATGTATGGTGGCCTGCGTGCAAAGTTCAGAAAACCAACGGTCGCTACGAGAGAGGGCATATCGATTGAGTCACTGCCAGTGAATGCCGTCCGCCGCAGCACTTTCAATGCTGTGCACTGCGAATCTGATCTAGATACCGAGAAGAACGGAAAACTGAACTGTCAGGGAAACCTCTGCGGAAAAGAGGGGCTCCGTAAACCTGCCTGCTTCAGGCCCATCTGGCTTCAGCTTCCATTCTGGAATGCTTCAAGTTGTAGCATTCAATGAATGTATTCATGGCATAGAACGCCACTCGCCTCTATCATTATCTCGTGTTGACGGATATGCTACTTACGGCTCAACAACCCCTTCTGATTCGTTCACCGTGATGCGGCATTTGGCCCATGTACAGTGTCTATCACATATGGGCAGTACCTCTTCTGGGGTCAGAATCCTGGGCCAGCAGATGTCAGATCGAAAACCATCATAAAACTTCTTGGCGTAAATCTATTTACGAAAATACCTCTAGATTACATAATGTTCAGGTACGAAGTCAATTCTGCTGGTAGATATGACTGGCCCATCAAACGAAACGACAAAACACCAGTATTTGGTGGTGGCTTCATTGAGGACCTCCTTGAGGTCACTCATGATCCAAATTATCAGCCAAAACCAGAACAAGAACAAGACCCCGGCGACGCTGGCACCTACTCGACCAAGGGAATGACATTCAGTTTGATGGACGAGTCAGGCATTGAAGACGAGATAAGTGGTGGCGATGGTGATGGTACAAGTGCAGGTCAACTTGAAGAGTTGGACACAGTGGTCGTCTGTACAGGGGTCAGCAAGAGAGATGAATAATTCGAGGATGTACTTGAACCTTGGCAGTTCAAGTTAGCTGTCGAGAAGTGTACTTGTCTGGCTGTAGTCATGGCACCATGCACGATGCCTTTATCCTTATAAATAACTCCACCATTTGCCTCTTTAATCATGAAGATCAGAACTCGCTCCTCCAGGGCTAGGGGTGTTCCTTTCGGCTGGCCACGTAGCTGATAATCTGGGGGTTCTGCGAGTATGAAAATCCAGGGGAAAACCCATCATTTGGAGTGACCTATATGACGGATTGGGAACGGGGGAATGCCAGCGTGGAGTGCGATGTAAAAAATAATGTTTGCATGATTATAAAGATGAAAACCCTACTTATACAGTTATCATTGACCTTGAAGGCGCGTGAGTCTGGGAATGCCACAGTTCAAATGCACCGTAGGTTCGTAACCACATCGCACCAACGGGTTCCCATCTTGCAACTGGCACATTTCCCACTGTGAAGTGCCTCTAGGCTGACTGGCAAGTGAAGACAATCCATAAAAAGTTGGCGGTACATATATGGATGCTGAAACACAAGTACTCACATTCTCTTCATACATATATAAAGAAATTACGGAAGGGCGCTCAATGCAAAGCAGGCTGAATTTGCTGTGAAAAGATACAAGTCCCACCGGCACTATGGGCAACCATGATGCATCATGACAAGCGTAGGTTGGTTGTTGAACTGATCGAGCGTCGGGGGAAAAGGGGAAACGCGGAGTTAGCGATACCAGGTAACTCCGACCAAGTTCACTTTTCGGAAGGTAGATTTATCGAGGTAGCAATCGAGGTTTAATGTCTGAAAACTCATCTAAATGGTTAGAATGCCCTTCTTTGCAACTGAGGACGTGTTATCACAAATTATGTGGCCTACACTGTACATGCACCACTGTTATCGTCCTTCTTTCAACGGCCAAGGTCGGAATCTCATGTGCTGCCGACATTGTGGACAATAATCTAAGACTCTTCGGGGTTAGGTATGGTCCAGATGTTTGTACAACTCACGTTGAACTGCCCGCAACGTTGGCGAAAGTGGGGATTGTTCGGGACTAATAGTGTCAACACGTTGAATCCGTATATTAAGTGCTCACTCTCGATTTTTTGCAGATCAGCTTCTGGCAACATTCATGGCCATTTATCAAGGGTTGCACTGACGAAGTATGAACCAAACCCAAACTCTGTGCGATCGCCAGTAGATCGGTCACAGTCAAACGCGGGCGTGATCGCTCCACAAACACACCTATCATGATAACATCCAAATACCTTTGCACAGTTCTGCTGGTTCAAACTCCACACAGCCTGGTGGTTCGAACCCCAAAATTCTCATTAGCTTCCCGCATGTATGAAGGGGATGCGCTGAATCAGTCACACCAGCATCACGGCAAATACTTGTGACCTTGGCACGAGCTGGCACATGAATCCGGTCGTGTCACAAGACTGTGGAGTGTTGGACAGACGTACCTCATGTCGCCGCTAGTACAGTCGCCGGTCATCCAATGTTAAACTCAATCGACGGCATCATACCAATTTAACTTTGAAACTGTAAGCAGGGCACAGGATGGCAACTCAGCGTTGTCTCAGGTTTAACAGCCTGACTCATGAAAGGGCGCTAGATGGTTGCGTTATGTCTTTCCCTGTCTAGTCACCTGACTACGGTTCCAATGGAAACGCAAGAAACGAAATCTATTGCCCAGTGCCTGTGGCGAACATGAATGATGGGCAGACGCGGCAGTCCGCGGCATGTACAGATTGCGCGGATATGAAGGCGGCGTCACCGCCCAGACCCCATGGAATTTCTGTGGGAGTGTTGCGGGGATTCGGGACCTTATTTGATGCGGCCGGTTGAGTGCTATGCATAGGGCAACTAACGGAGACTGGGTTGGGAGTGTGCAGCGTGGGAGGCTGCCACGTTGAACTCATAGGATATTCCCGGAGACATTCCTTTTTTGGATCCCGACGGCCCGTCAACTCAAGTGCTTTCCGCTCATGCGGGTATCTCTGATTGCGGCGAAACAGACAGGGTTTACGGTTCTGGACCCCGCATAACAAGACTGTCCAAGGACCTCGTGAATCTCGGAAGTGGGCTTCACGTTGACCTCGTTTCAGGGACACCATGCCCGCTTTCTCGTAATGATTCGGTCATTCAAGCGGCCCTCTTCAATTGACGGGGAAGATGAGAAGGTCGCGGCGATCAATGTTGTATGTAGATTATCATCAAACCCATATTCGCTCCGATTCAGGCGTTTTCGAGGTCAACTTAAATAAATCATCCCCGCTCCCATCCCATCGTCCCCAGTATTTTCCCCTTGAAACACCTTCCCCTGTCAATTACCGTGCATACGATGACGCGCTCCGCTTTTTTCCTCGAAAGGCTCGTCAGTCATTACCCCTCCGTTCTCGACGACATTGCTTTCTATCTGGCCGTTGTCCCATTCCTAGGGCCACCCGTAAACCTCTTTTCGCTTTTGCTTACGTGCCGTACGCTGTACAATCACTTGGCCATCGCCAACAACAGCGTACTGTACGCGCGCATCTTTCGCCACAAGTTCGACTGTGAAGCTATCGAGCGTCGACTATCACCTAGATGGACCTCCGCTCCGTGCTTAGCCCGAGAACTGCGTAGCCGCTTCATCGCGCTATACCACATTAAGCATGGGAACCCGTCCCTTCGCCTCGACCGAGACGCCCTTTGGAAGGCATATTTGATGCTACTCGAGGATGACGGTTGCAATGCAATGCAACTCTTTGGTTGGGCAAATCTGCCTGACTGGGCCCTCGGTGCGGTAGCTCTGAGGAGTTTCCCTTCGACAATGGGTACCGGTCACTCTACACCACGTCTATCAGATCCGGAGGGTATGTCTTTGGCCGTGTGGCTCCTTTGGATGTCAAGCAGCAAAGGCAAGCTTCTTTATCATACCTTTCGTCCCCTCTTACCAGCATTCAGAGAGCGTCACGGTCGAATCTGCGGCAGTACGTACAGCGCTTACGAATGCGCTTATCCCCTTTTTAGTTCGTGGCTATCAGGTAGAGAACTATACTGGTGCTCGCTTCCGTGTTCGTGCTGAAATCCCGGGCCCAGTATCCTTCGGTTTTTGCACCCGATATATATTTCTACCTGCCTTTATGTGAAAAGAACGACGAACCCGCTGGTTTCTCTGGTCCTCCCCCGCTCATGACTCAAATTCATTACCTCGGTCACAAACTCAAGCTCGCAGTACCTCCGCTTACGTCTGCCGCTCTGTTAAACTTTGTTGTGCGGCAAGAAGCTTGGCAGGACACGGTTCCACTTCCGTCACGAATCGCTCTTCTCCCAGCGACGCGGGAAGAGGCAATTGCCCGAGATCTCAGAACCCCTGCATTGACGCAAGAGGATGTCAGAGAATTTCATTTTCATACGCGTACTCGCTTCTTCCACCATAGCCAAGGCATCACCAGTGAACGGCTTGACAAGGACTGGTTTCGCTTGGTGGCGTGCCACACACCGTCGGCCGTAGAGCGACCCCTCAAAGGCATTGTTTACTCTCTTGGTGCACTAGTTGGTAACTGGAGCGGCCGCATCTTTGTGGGTTAATTTCATATTCTAATCCCCACGTTAACGCTCATCCGACAATTCTTACAGGTTCCTGATATGCTTGCACATCTCAACCCGGCCACGGATCAGCGCATTCCTGCTTCTAGGGTGCCTTTGATGCAGGAGAGGATGTCCTGCTCCTTTGAGGAACACCATTGTTTATCGTTCAGCGAGCCTCTCATCGCTCCACTGCGCCGTGATGGTCTTGGCGAAGATATTTTTAACGCTTGGCTCCCCCGAGATTTGGAGTTCACTCGCCGCACTGTGAGGAAGGCTTACACACTTCATTCAATCGTAACTTATTTCCGCGTGGCTCCCAGGATGGTCTGGAAATATTTGATCCTAGTACGGGCAAGAACACGTGGTACGAGACGTACCATCCCGACCACAGGACCCCTTACTCTATCAGGGCCTGTGAGCGGCTGTCCAATGCATCAGACCGCGAGTGGTACCGCGAAGAAGTTCCGGATTCTGCAATGCAGGAAGACACAGAAGAAGTTGATGAATATGAAGACTTCGTCGAGGATCTACTAAGCGGTGTACGGGACATTATCATCACCGGCGAGGTGGGTTTCTTGCCCTTTTTCCTGTCCTGTCCGTTCATCGACCCCTTGGTGCAGACATGCGAGAGACAAGGGGAAGCTTGGGGCTACTTCTCATACATTGGGAGAATTCGTCCCTGGGACGGTTTAGTTGTCTTCCTTCGAATTCCGGTACGTGACGCGTTAACCCCACTTTTTCGTTTCCAACCCTCATCACGGATCAGATGAACAATCAAAATCGCAACAATGGCCGCTGGGTATTTAAAGGTTACGTTCATGAACGCAGCCTCGTTGGCCGTTGGCGTGACACTGCAACAAACGAGCATGCCGTTGGCTTCGAAGGTGGCTTCGTTCTCTGCCAGGAAGATGAAGTAATCACAGCATCTATGTCTGCATGACACGAGTATTTACGACTTGGTATGCATGTATCTTTGTTGTATTTTGGGTAATTGCCGATGTGCATTAATGATGACCTTACAGTAGCTAATATAGTACATAGTTTTGGACAATCGGACCCTCCGTCCCCTGTTTCGTTCTGCCAAACTTTAATGAAGTGTCGGCGGTGGTATCACTGTCGCATAACAATGCGCTTATCGTGCAAGAGGTCATCCCGAGCTTCGGGTAGCCGGGTACTTGAGGTGGAGTTGCTTCAAAAAGGTCGCGTTGATCATAATCGTGTGGATTGCTCGGGTGCCTCATAAGCACGGGTCATAATGTTCATATGCCCAACTATTCAATCGACTATCGCTTAGAATTCGAGTGTCTTCATTCAACGCTTGGGTCTGCCTACAGTGGCTAACCTCCGCCGGTCCGCCTCTCAATGAATGCCCTGATGTTTGAATGGCCCTCGAGGGTCCCAAAGAAAGCCCGCTTCACGGCGTTCTCCCACAGGATGACCCCTATCTGCTTGGCGTATGCCAATACGTACTCATAATCGGCTTGCGAAGCGAAATCTTTGTAGAGAAAACCTGTCCATATGTAATCCGTACGCATAAGCGTTGCTGCGCATACAGGCGCGGTGCGAACGGACCTTCCGCAGACTTGAGACGGTTTCTTTCCAGTTCCCATAGCCTGATTTGGTCTTGTACCGTTACGGGGAGAAGCGGATTCTGCGGATATGACGTACGTGAGTGAGATGCCTCCTGCAGCGACGCAGTTAATGAGCGCCTTACATTCTTCCGCATTTGCGGGTGAGCGTGGGTCGTTAGATAACTAATGATCTAGAACGTCGCAGTCGGTGAACACGTTGATACCCCTGATATGAATTGTTAGCGTACCTGGTCTGCGGAGATACCATTGCTCAGCGCTTTCCGCACGCTTTCACGTGTGAGCATGCCAACCACCAAGTTCGGGAAACGGTACTTCATTGTGATAAATAGGTTTAGAACAGCAATTTCGAGGGGATTGTCTAAGGGTCAACACATAAGCGCGGTTGAGGGGGTCCGCGATGACCATTTTACCAGTGTACGCATATATCCTGTAGTTCGTCTCTAAGACAATGAACCCCTGCTGTCCTGCCCCCGTAGTCAGCGCGACGGATGTCCCAGAGCTTGCCCGGATAGTTCCCGAAGTACTCGAAGTAGGTAATGGAGGTGAAAGGGAGGTTAGCGTGGTGGCCAAACGGGTAGGACTGAAACGCTTCGATGATGCCTGAAATCGGGTGAGGCAGGGTCACAAAAGGGATTTGAATGGTTGAACCTTTTTTTGCCAGACGAGTCCATAATCACGGAGGTCTTCCAGCATCGCCTTTTGTGTTTCACTCAATGGGTCCGCAGAATATTCCTAGGTGTCAGAATGATATGGTATCCACTGACGTCAACAGTGCTTACAACTAGGATGGTATGACTCACGCGTCCGAGCTCCATCGTCGAAAGCATGAAGAGAAAGCTGAGGACTTCCACCAGGTCCATTTGTCTTTCCTAGTGCGATGCACAACCGGTCAGAAGACGAGGTGTGCATACAATCGAACACACCTCTGCCATGTGCAAATACTGAAGCAAGAGGCTCCATAATTGATCATGCGGCGAGTGCAAAAGAAATTGGAACCCTGAAGAGGTGATCTGAAGGGGAGAACCGCTGAAAATATATGCGTTCTCAGTTACCATGCAGGCTGGTTGGATGCTCACTGGACACTCTTCATCAGTTCGCTACGCTGGAGCAGATATAGAACGCCTTGTGAGGGTTTCGTTGGGAGTTGACCTTGGCCAGATGATACCATATAGTGAAGAATGGTCTAAACAGGTGACATGGGGTGGGTATATGTATATGATGAAATCTAGACTTGAATACTCACCTCCCACCTTTCCAAGGCATAACCATCGAGAGTGTCGATAGCGGTAGGATGTCGCTTGTCGTCCTTGTCTGCTGGTACACCAAAACTGCCGGTAGTTCCCCTAGATGCTACTCTTCAGTGAACATAATCGCAGAGTTCTGCGCACTCACCCTCCCGTGACGGCCTGCCTCAAGCTTGATTTGAAAGTTGAATTGAGCGCGAGTTTCGCTGGAGAATTTTGAATGATGTGCAGTCCAACCATCTCCGCCAGAGCGTCGTCGAACAATCTGAAATACCGTATTCTGAGTACCTCACCACTTGAAACAAGGCTGCACGGACTTTCTTCCCTCTGGGACTACCCAGGCAGTCATCGTGTTCGTTGGGATCGCGCTTTCTAGCCACAACGAATTCATGATGAGTTGGCGTTCCAGAGGTCCGAGTAGGCTTGCGGCGCCTCAGTGCTTCACTCCCCAGCTGCTCAGACAACAGAACCTACCGAAATATCGAGAGGCACGATGATGGACGTTGGTACAAACGCGTCAACGTGTTTTGGGATTGTGAACGTAAGAAGGGCAACAGCGCGTGGGGGACATTTTCGGGGGGAGGAGCAGAAGATGACTGTTCTTGAACAGACGGCATTCACAGACAACTTGATTTGTGTAGAGATTATGTTCGTTCATGTAGCGAATCCGCACACGAAGTCACGAAGCATTGACCATGGACAAGCAAGGTGATGGTTGATGCAACGTTGAGGCACCCATTCATGCGGAGATTGAACCATCCCGACAACGCCACATGCCAAAATGTCACAACTCCCACCATCCTGCCCCGCCCGACAAATTTGACACACTGCCAATCAGAAAATCTGGGATTTGGGCTTTCCTGGTGTCCAGGTATCCGGGAGTTCCGGGAATCGACTCCTGCCGCTCGGCGGGTGCGTGTTGGTGTTGAAGCGGAGTCTCAACAGTGACGGGCGTGGCAGATTCGTCATACCCAGGGTTCCCACGGAACGGTCCCAAACGGTCCTGGACCGATCAGACCGTTTCGGTCACACGTGATGCCCCCTGAGTCACGAGATGGCTGGGGAATTTTTGCCAAGGTCGAAGCTTTTGGCAGGGCTGTTGTAGGGGGCTGTGCCTCGAGGCAGACACAGCTGTGGACCGTTTCTAATCCTTATTGTACTGCTGCTGTGGACGAACCGACAGGAACGGACGACTGTGTATATAACTTGTAATCGTACTGATATGTATCGTGGTAGATACAGCGTAAGATGAACTGATACCGTGCTACCAAATCGAGCGCACAAGCAACACTGCGGACAAAGAATGGACATGATGAAACATTGAGAAAAGAAGGATGGGGCAAGCGACGAGGGGGAATGGCAATGTGAATACGCCATTATCAACGAGACCACGAGAACGAAACCATGAAGAAAGGTGAAAAATGTGAAGAAACGAAGTATGAAGAAAGGAAACAAGAGGGGGAATGAAAAGTAACCTGAAGTCCTGGACAACTTAAAAAAACAGGGGGAAGATGGACTGCCAAGCGCTTGCGCTCACTCACTGACCGCTGGCTTGGAGATAGGCGAGTCGCAGACACTCGCCGCTGCCATCCTCAGGACGGATGATGTATCCCAATGGTGTCTTTGGGTCAAGCTTGTAGTTGGCGAAGAGGCGGAATCCGATCATGCCACCTTCAAATGTGCGAATGTGAGACGCCAAGAGCTTGGCGAAGGCTACAGCCTCCATGGTTGCGATGGGAGGGGGCTCGGCGCCAGGGATACAGTACCACTCGTAGATGTCCTGTACTGTCGTGTAGAATGCCTGTGGATGGAAGGTCTTTCCGGCAGTGAATATACCCTGTGGCTGGGGCCACGGTGGAATCTCCTCGCCGGCCTTGGAGACTTGCTTGACGCCATCACTGCAGTAGGCCCTCTTGTGGTTGAGGGAGGAACCTTCCGAGCCAGGGTACATGATGGTTCAACAGCGCGAGCAAGTCTGCGCCTTGCATGCCTGTTGTCGTTGGATCGAGTAAGCGAAATGGACAATGGAGGTGGTGTGGCACTGTGTTGCTTACCTTTTTGGTAGCCCCCTCTGCCTCAGGCTTAATAAGAACGACAGCATCACAATGCTTTTTCCAAAATGCTTCGGTGTTTTGATTTGCTGAGGAGTGTGTCAGCGAGATATTGGTAGAATCGGACGTACTAGTACTTACACTTGTAATCCCCTTTCATGATCCTATTCATGAGCCTTGGCTCAAGCTCGCCGAGCTTTTGAAGGAGCACCAGTGGATGCTTGAGAATGGCAGACGACCCACACTTGGTGATGAGACGTTTGTTGTATTCCCCCGTTGCCTCGACCCACCGCTTAGATGTCATCTCGTGAGAGACCCACTTGAACTCAGCACGCATGTTCATAAACAGGTAAAATTCTTCAGACTCCTTTATGACCAATGCACGTGCATCGATGTTGGTGGTGAGTGAAAAGAGACATTGCGAGCGGGTAAGACCATCGACACTGAATCGTGGAAGTATGAGGGATGCTGAAGCCTGAGCAGCAGATGGGGACTCGGAGGGTACACCGGTTACTGCTGAGACGGTCTTTGGCAGAGTGGGCTCCTCTGACGTGGGCGAGGACATGGGGCAGTGACTCGGAATCGACATACTGCATGTCGATGTCAGCTTTGGCATGTTGACAGGTGCGGCTGAAATATTTGCAGTCTTGGTCTTGAAGTAGTAGTCGAGGCAGTGGCCAGGACGGGAAGTGTCGGACTCAGACACAGCAGGAAGGACTCGGAAGGCCTGTGTGTCCACATCTGACGGCTTGGTGAGAGAACCGAGCCGAGCTTGTTTGGCGACGGGAGGCATAGCTTCGATGGGGTTCGCTTCAACACTGGAGTCTTCGATGGGAGAAGTCCCACCAACATTGTAGACAGGTAACATGGATTCAGATCAGCGCTTTGTGGCTGTGGTACTAGTGTTTACAGCACTTCGACTGGCAGGTTGATTCAAGAGCTGGAGGTCGATCTCCAGCTCCTTGAGAAGGGGGCGGCTTGCTTGGAGTGCGAGGTCAGCAGTGGAATCATGTTCGAACTCGAGTGACTATATCATAATACTAGTGTCATTGAGTTCCAAGTCGGTGGGCTCTTCTTTGACGTCAACTAGCCCACCAAACATCGATGCATGGTCGGAGGTGATCAAACCGAATGTTTCACCTGAGTGAATAACAGCTAATTCTGGAAGATTTGTGAGGCCGAACGAGACACCATTCCTGAGAATTCCGTTGTGAAGCACTACAATCGCAGAAACAAGGCTGACATGATGAGAACCGTGGGTTGAAATGAGAAATGCATCCTCCTGCTTCGAGCCGCCATGAGCAGGGCTGGCACAACCATAGGCCACACAAATGTTTCGACGGAGGATGAAGTTGTGACCAAGCGCAACTAGGACAGTAATCCCACTCGGCTGAACTCGTTGGAGTGAGTTCCAGCCCTTGTGAGAACCTTCAATGCGACTACCATCGGACGGAATGTCCTGACGGCGGCGTTTGAGGCAGCCCTTTCGAACATGATTAAGTTGCTCCTTGTGCACCTGATGACCGAGGCGGTCAATGCAGCATATGTGAGGCAAGAAAAAATGTGTACGTACCTGCATAGCAGCAGCAGACCACACCATCCCTTTCTCAGCCCACTTGGCGAAGGCTGCTTCGAGTCTCTGCTCTTGTTCTGTCTTATTCCAATACTCAGCACCCGATCCCTTCACCGAATGTCTCTTAAGGACAGTGTTCGTTATGTCAGTAGCGACAGCGGCATGGTACACATTTTTTCCGGAATTGAGAATGACAGCAATGTATCTGAAAATTTGAGTGATCATGAGATAGATAGATGAGTTGTAATAAACAATATACCTGGTGATGAAATGCCACACGTCAAGGATGCAGTCCGTCTCTGGCAAGGCAGACTCCACAGCCTGACAAACTTGGCAACAATTATCAGTAACCATCATTTCAGGCATGGGAAGGCCCAGTGCTTCGTGACGATGCCTGATGCCTATCAGTAACTCCGTGATCTCGGCATTGGCTTTCATTTGACAGAGACGCTGTGGAGAAACTTTGTTAGTTGTAGTTGAGATGTATTTGTAGGATGTATGTACTTACCCAAGCAATGATCTCGCCCTTCTCATTGATCATGCTTAGAATCCCACCTCGTAGCTCCCTCGACCTTTTTCGGTAACTGTCGGTGACAGTTGCCTTACTAGCAGACTTGAACGTGCTATCGACAGATCCGCACTGAGCCAGTAGCACATGGAACGATTAGCGATTTTGGCAACAGACAAAATAAACTTACTGGGGAGTGACCTTAAATACCTTTGTGATTCTGCTTGCCGAGTGTGACCACTGAAGTCCAAAAAGACCTCAGTGATCACTTCGTGGGAGACGGACTTGTCTGCGTAGCCTTGTGGATCGTCTGGAGCTGAGAAAGGTTTGAGCGTGTTTGTTGTGATTCCAAATTTGGCCAGCCCAGTGCCTAGTGCTTTGCCATGCTCGCGTTGGACGGCCTTGAGATAGGCCCACTTGCGCCTGTGGTATTCAAGAAGGTGAAGCTCTGTAGTTCGTCATCAGCCACCACCATTAGACAATAGACCTTTTGGTAAGAACTTATGTTTGAGCTGCTCCGCCAACCCTGCTGATGTCGTCGATGGACGGAGCTCAACCACAAGGTTGAACAGCTCGCAAGTCAGCGCGCAACGCTTGTAGAAGACAGGTATTTCCCCTGATGTGCTCGTTGAATGGAATCCACTAATGAAAACTAATCATGGACCTATCTGGGATCTCCCAGTGGTTCCATCCCTTCCAGTAGACATGACTTGTTAATGCAAAGCAGTAGCCACCATCTTTCGCATCAATGTCTTTATTTGACTCAGAACCAGCTGCCAACCCTTCTGTCTCTCTGCCATCCACCACCATTTCAACATTACCTACTGGTGAGTTCTCCGACCCACCACGATTATGCTTACAACTGTGGCAGCGCAACTGCAATCCGATTGCGGTTTCTTCGTGTGAAACCCCATGAAGTTCACGTGCGCCTGTTGTTGTCCAACCTTCCCAACTCACGTCACTGCTAGACGAGCATTGAGGACACTTCGCAAGTTCCGGATAGTACAAAGGATGGATAATATTGATGGGTTTGAGGTATTGCACATCCGGTTGGATGTTGGTAGGTCCGGGTCGCAGCTGCGTGTGAAGGTAGGCAGGTGGTACGAAGTGAGGCCCAAGGATTGGTACATCAAATCCGAGTGTCTTCGCTGTCATAGCTTTCTGACTACGGCAGTGGGTTGCATTCCATAGTGAGGCAACATACTCGACTACTTCAGCCTCCCACTTCAGCTGAGCAAGTGGGCGGTTGCATGCCTTCGTTGCGGGTAATTTCTTCCATTTTTCCACCCGTATATTAACCTGTTTACCAAGTCATATTTTAGAACATGAATATCAATGTTCCAAGTCCATTGACTGCTGTGCATGAACTCACGGGCTGGGACCACTGTGTCCGGAACTTCTCCCGCTCAGCTGATGGCACAATGGAGCTGTTTCGGAGGATAGTTGCAATGACTTTTGGCTTGAAAACTGACATGTTCACAACAGAGTGAGACAGTGGCCTTGAGATTTAAAAGTTGAAGCTCTATACTGAGTCATTTGAAATTTTACATGGTGAAGTTCGTGAATCTGCCGTAGGTTTACCACAGACCAATAAGCGGCTCAGTCCACTCAGGTTCATCACAAACTAAGAGAAAGTTCATCCCAGTAACTGCTTCTGATATTCAGGTTGTCCAGAGTGGTACGCTCACACACAAGCAAGCACTGATCAGAGTAGCTGACTCCTGAGCTGTGTCAAACAAGTTCACATTGAGCCTGCATAGTATAACCCATCCAAATCATGCCAGTGGCATCCAAGTTTTACAACTCCAAGTCAGGTGTCAACTCAGTGATTTCACTCATCTTGAGCTCTGATTGTGCCGACTCGGAGTCGAGCTCTAGTACTGGGCCCGATTCGTGCGTTAGGGACAAACAAGCCAAGTGTCAGGGTCCAAGTCATCAGTTCAATGTACCTGCTTGGTCGCTCATCCCAGTGAGGCAAAATCAACTTGAACCCTAGCAGGCCCAGCGAACTGCACTGGCAAGCGCAGAAAAAGCCCAAGCCCACAAACTTGAAGGTGCGGTGTTACAATGCCATGGTTACATTAATTATGCTGATGTTGAATGACCGCAGTTGCCATTCACTCCGACGGCTTTCCCATCCATCCAGATGATGTGATCTCGCTTGCTCATTATGGGTATGACATTCGTGTGAGTGAGATTGCTGCGAAGCTGGGTTTTCACAAAAGTATCGCCCAAGAAGTGTATGAACAAGTCAGTAATCTCAGGCAGATGGAGGAGGTCCTTCGTGCCATGCAGGGGGCAGCGAAACAATGTGGTGAAGTCAGGATTGGAAAGCTGGTCACTGGTGATGATCTCAACTCGGACTCTGACTCGGAGGCTTGAAAATTCACTAGTTGTATTACCGTAACTACGATTTCGGTGCAACTAGTATCTCCAT